>JAODAL010009845.1:47500-108369 GCA_025379985.1 Phyllomedusa bahiana
CCCCGGGCCCCCCGGGGGGGGGGGTTTTTGTCTCTAACCATTGAATGAGGCCGCCGGGACCCCGGGGAAACATCAGCACCCCCACTGCCTAACAACTTTGTCCACCCAGGGGCCCGCTCTTCGGGCTGGGGCCCAGCCCGCCCCCCCCCCTTCATTTTTTTGAACCATTTGGGATTGCCTCACCAGCTTTTAACCCCCTCGGCATCCAACCCACCCCCCTTGAGGTGCCCTCCTGGCTGGAACCGAAAAAACCCCCTTCACTTCTAATCTGTAAACCCACTTGAAATTGCAATAACCCGGGGGGGGGCCCCAAATTTTTCCCCGAACAATTTAATGGGGAATTGGAATTAAGGGCGGGCCCCCTTTTTCCCCCCAAGGGGCTCCCTTTTTTAAAGTCCAAAAAAGGGGCGCAAATTCCCCCTGAAAAATTAATTTTTTTGGGCCCCCATCCGGGGCCCAAAGGGTTCCAACTTAAAAATTAAATTGGGGGGTTGGGCCTCGACTCCCCCGACCGCGGATGGCAAAAACCCTTTTTTCCCCTACCGGGCCAAAGCCCCCAACCCCAAAGAAAACCCCCTTTGTTAAACAAAAGGGGACAAGGATACCCCCTTGGACCGGGGCAGCCCCCCCCCTTTGAGTCAAATTTTTTTCCGGGGTTCCCCAACTCAATAGGCGATTTTTGGGCCCCACCCCTCCCTCAAGTTTTGGGCCTTTCAATAGAAAGGGGGGGAAAACCCGGGGGTAATTGGGCCCCCCAAAGGAATCAAAAACCTTCTTTAACAGGCCCAGGACTTTTAATGCCCCCCCCTTTTGGGGGCCGGTCCCCCCCCGGGGGGCCCCAAACCCCTCCATCCCGGGAAGGTTTCCCTTTCTTTTTGTTTGGGGGCCCTAGCTTCCCGGCCCCTGCCGTTTCGGGCCTTAAAAGTTCCCGAAAATTTTTCCCAGGTGAACACAAAACAAAAATTTAAACCCCCCGGGTTCCCCCCCTCCCCCCGGAACCCTGTGCATTAGACAGGCCAAATGGCACCGTTTGAACTCATAAGCCCCATGGGAGAAAAAAGGCTGTTTTTGGCCTGTCCTTCTAGCCACGAAAATTTCCGGGGGGGTTCAGACGAGAAAAATTTTGCATGACCTAGACGGACAGCGTTTCTTCAATCCGGGGGTGGAAATCCAAACCCTGGGCATTCATTTTCGTAATCTACACAGACTGAGATTCCATTTTTTTCGCACCAAAACCACCGGGCGCCCCGGACTTTGACTCTTTGGATCACCCTTTTTTCCAGCAGCGGCCACCATTTTTTTCACTTCCTCATCTTGGGGGGATTTTCCCGGGACCTTTTTTTGATGGGAAAAGCATTGCCCGTAGGGGTTTCAGCTCAAAGGAAAAGCCACACCCGAACTTCATCATGTCTTGAGAACGCCTCCTGAAATTCCCAAAGGGGATCTTTTCCCGCAATGTTGTTGCCCCGGGTAAGAGCCCTGAGGTCAACCCCCATTTTGGGGCCGATCACCGGCCATTCCATTCCCCCTGTTGGAGGGTTTACTCTTCGGACCCCTACTGCATAGGTCCCCGGGCCCACCTCTTTTCAGGCAATAGGTAAAGTCCTCCCCCGGAAATATTTCTCCCGGGGAAAGAGACTTTAGCTAAAGAAATTTGTGGGAATGGTTAACTCCCCTTTCCATGAATTGAGGATCTCACGGGACACACCCATTTTCACGGGGCAAGGGCCCGGCTACCATGGCTTTTTTTGACCCCTTTCCCGTGAGACTGGTTCAATCAAGACTTCCACCCATCAAATTCCGTCCGGGTCCCCCGGAACATCAATACCTGTTCGTGTCGTGGCGGGATCTTGATCAGGGCCCTTTGACGGCACCCTTTACCTCCCAATGGGCCGACCGGATGTGGGGCTCTTTCGCAGACTGCAGCTCAAAAAATCTTTGTAGGGCCTTTTGACGGGCCCGGTTGCGTGGGGGCCCCTGCCAAATCTTGGTCCCTCTTAGCGTAGAATGGTGACCAAATCCCCTGAGCACATTCATACCCATGTTACATCCATCCCCCGGGGAGATGGGGGATCACTAGCACCACCCCTTCTTGCCTATGTTTGCCCCAACATCGGACTTTCATCCAACTATCCTTGCAGTCCATTTCACCAAAATTTTGGTCTTTTCAGCCTAATGACCTGCCATCTTCCGGCTCCATATTGCCAAAAAATTCCTCAAAAAAATCCAGGGCTCGGGTGCATTGACCCTGTATCAACTAGGAACGTACCCTGGCCTTTAACTCGGGTTCCATAACGGGAGCTGGGATAGAGGGCATGCTCCTCACTATGGGCTTTAGCTTCTGTCGCACCGCCACAGGGGGGCCCGGGTACTGCGGGGGGTCGGTAGTTTAACCCCGGCTTGCCCCACATGTTCAAGACACTCTCTGGGGATGTGGCCTACGTTGGGAAGCCCAGCAGAGAGGCCCCCTAGACCCCGTGGCCGATGGAGCCCTTTCAGGGGACCCCCCGGGTGGGAGTTTCCTGAAAATGGGGTTTTTGGGGAACTAGGTCACTTCTGGGGTTTTGTAGCCGTTCTGCCTTCATTGGACACTTCCCGAACGAAATTCTCCAAATCTGTCCGCAAACCGGACCACATTGTTAAAGACCCTAGTTCCCGCTCCCCTCTTGCTTGGGCATACTGACGGTGTTTACCATTATGGAGGGTTCTTCTTTCCCCCTCCACAGCCTAAGTAAAACCTATAAAACCAGGGGCAGCTGTCATTCGGGTCATTCTTGCAATTTGTCCCGTAAGGATTTATTTACAGTCCCACAATGAAGATCTCTTAGTAAATTACCCTTCCTGAAAAGCCCCCCTGGCCACTGGGTCTCGCCGCCTTATTTCATTCAACATTTCCCGTAGGGGATTTGAGACTGCATGAGGGTCTCCCCCCTTTTTCGCCGTTTAAGAAATGGTCGAGGGGCACCCCCCTGGGGACGCCCCCCCTTTTGGGTCCTTCCAGCAGGGGGAAATTTTTCCAGTGTGTCCCTCTCGGACTCGGGCCGTTCCATCACTGTCCCTCTAAAGTCCCCCTCTAAGGCCCCCCCAAAGGCTTCTCCCCCCTAGTTCGGACCTAGGTTTCTATTTTAACTGCACTACCACCTTTCTGTCCAGTCCTGCATGCCTTTTTTTTTAAACAAATTTTTTGGGGGGAGTAAAAGGAACCCTACAGGAACATAATCACTTGGGGAGGGATTATGGGGCACCCCGAACTTGGCTCTGGGCCGGCGCCAGTGACGCCGGGGAAACCTCCCCTCGCATCCCCGTCCATAACGGTGCGTATCCGCCTGCTACCCAAGTTGTAAAACCCAGCACCCAGGTAAGATTCCCGGAATACAGCGAAGTTACGGGCGAAAAAAACGACTCCAACACCCGTTTTTAACAACCCCTATTTACTGAACTTTTAGAAAAGCATTGTGAACAAATCCCAAAAACCCCATGTACAAAGTATGACCCAAGGGCCCTGTCCCCACAGCGCGCTGCCGAGAGTTGCTCTGGGTGCCAATCATTTACCTACCCTGGGGGTTCAAAAGGCCGAACACCCGCTACCTTTTAAACCTACAAGGACAGGGAACAATCGTGTGTGGTGCAGTTCAAAAACACGCGGCGGTGTGGGACAGACGCTTACAAAGTAGCAGCTCTCCCGCTATCCCCAGACTATACCATAAAACGATCCTCACGCGAACCCTGCATAAAAAAACACGCTAAACAAGCCCCATCCAATGTCCCGAATCAGGGGGGTAGTTGGGAAAAAACCCTTGCCTGAAACCCAAAACTGTCCTAACTAGACTAACAGGCCCGCCACAGTCCTAGTTTTTGTTGGCGTGCACGCTTCTTTGACCCGGGGATACCTTTTTTTGGCCGGCATTTCTGCTCTGAGGGGTTTTTCCTGCTTTTCCAAGTGTAGTCGCTCCTCTCAGTCTTTCAAGGGGCCTTTCCTTTGTGGGTCTTTTTTGACAACAGCTTTAATGCGCACAGTTAACTCCTCTCTTCTGGGGTTCTCAACTTTTTTTAGCCGAAAGGGGGCAGTCAAAACTTCAGCCAGCACTGTTTTTTGTGTTCCTCCTTCCAAAAAAAATGGCCGTACCTCATGTCTTGTCACAGTCCCTATCACTGTCTTCTTTGCATGAACAGTTTTCCCGAGACCGTGGGATTTGTGGCCAAACACCAAATGCAAAAGAATGTTTACAATAATAATCACACATATGATTTATGAGTAAATACAAAAGCGGCTGTTCCACTATCCCACACCTCCCTGCTGTCCCTGTTGAGGTCCATGCAATGGCTCCCGTTCCGGCCCACGAGCATGGCTGGGTTCTGTGTTTCCTGCTGTTACCTTGGTTGCGGTGAGCTCTCCGGTCCCAGCGATGGTGGCCGCTGGCAGGTTTAACTTATCCATCCTCGCTCTTGCTCTGTGGCATCCTGTGTGTGCACAGAAACATCCTAAGGCGTGTTTGCGCGGCAGCCTCATGATTTAAAGAAACAGATGCAATGACCTGTGACCCCCGGTGATTTAAGGAACTTCCTGCCTCTGCTTCAGGTCTTCTTTTTTTTCGTCAGTGACCTGACCCCTGTCTGTTGCGGGGCTGTTCTTTCAGTTTTAAACCCCGATTACCTGCGTATAGCTACTGCTGTTTCCTGCCGCTGCACCAGTCTGTTATCAATGCTGCTGTTATCTGTCGATGTACCAGTCCGTTACCTGCCTGGAACTTTGCTACCTGTCTATGGCTATACCTGCTGTGAGCCGTCACCTCTGCCTGTACCCAGTGTCCTTCTGTCCAGCACTTTGGCTGCCACCGCGAGTAGTCACATCAGGGGTAGCTACCTGGGGGTCACTACCAGCCTTGCAGTGGGCTCTGGTGAAGACCGGGGGCGCCTTAGACTCTGCTCCCTGGTGCGGTCTGCATCAATACCATCTTCATCATGGTAGCCCAGTAGATCCACAACTACCCCCGGTGTCCACCGTGTCAGTACCCACTGGCCCCGTTATCCATGACAATATGTACTGATCTGTGGATCGGAAAATCAGTAAGCAGATTTCCCTTTTCCCCCCCCAAAATTTAAAGGGGTTTAAAAGGGTCTCCGAGTATTTTTTTTTTTTTACATTAATTTAAAATACTGGAGCTGAAAAACAAAAACAAAAACTCACCTTTGTATTTATCTTCACTCCAGGAACACTCCTGGTTCTCTGCCCGGTTTATGTTCACTTCTGGCTGCTCCGGTTGGATTGTCATGCGGCAACCACTGATTGGCTGCAACAGTCACATACTTTTTTCCTATTTTACAGGACTGTAGAAAGTGCATACTTAAAGGAAAATAAATATCAGCATTTTCCCCCTGGTTGCTTAGTGTGGTCCAGGCCACAGCAGCCAGGATTTGGCAACCCACTGGGAACCTGCCCAGTCAGGAGGGCAGCTGGTCAGTCTGGGTCTGCTTGAACCCCAATTTCCTGCTCTATCAGATAGTGTTCAATAGGCAAGGTGACTATAGCTACTACTTTATGCTAGTAGCACACAAAGGATTGTAATTCTTCATGAAAAGAAATGATTTTTACCCTTTTAATTTTAAAAACCCGTAATTCAGTAAAATTGTGGGGGAGCCGCAATATCAAATAGCTGCCAGGTTATTAAAAAAAATGCAGTGTAACCACAATTACCTTCTAAGTATGTCTACCAGCATTGGAAAGATATTACAACAATCCATCAAGCCACCAAAGAGCAGGATTACAATGAATCCTAGTCAATTATGAATTATTTACCTAAATGTCTCTTTAATGGTCAGTTTTCCTTCCAGAAAGGTCAGCTATGTCTTATAGTAATTTAGAGACAGTCTCTGAAAACTGATGCACTGTAATATACTTTGTGCAAAGCCTGAAGAGTGGTGCATGACACAGGGATACTCTCTTTTACGTTTTAAAGGGCCCGTTTACACGCAAATTTTTTAACATGGATTTTTATCCAAAATCCAAAGTGATTCTGCATGGAAAAAATGCAAATTTGTAAATTTGTCACTTATTGGTTATGGTTTCCAGGGGGTTTCCAAACAGAAACTCTTTGGGTAGACGCATGGGGATTAGCCCAATTTATTGATGCCAATCTGTGTCTGAGTTTGCATAAAGATCTGCTGCCCAAAATGTAAATCTGCGGATATACAGTGCCAAGCAAAAGGGTAGCGTTTTTTTAACTTTTGACTTTCAGGCTCCATATTTTCCCGTTCTCTACAGCTTTGAACATGAGACTCCCATCGTTTTATAGACAATCATCTTGACTATCTCATACATCAATTTGACTTGCAACTATTTATCGTAAGCTTAGTTCTACAGATTCTTATCATGTAACTGCATTGTTACTATTTTGCTCCTGGTGATGTAACAATCTTTCTCTTCTTGTTACTACAAATTACAACCTGTTCTCACATTCCCTAATAGCTCAGTGTGTTATTAGGTTGATTCCCAAGTGAAAGGTCACTGGTTTGAGCAGCCATGAAGATTTCCAAAGAAAAGAGAAACAGCATCAATCAGCTCTTCAATAGCGTCTCTGGGCCAAGAAAATTGCCAAACTTCATCACGTGAGGCCAGGACAGCTGGAAGAGTATGAAATGAAGTCTGTCCATCCATTCCAAAGCCAAGAGGTGGAACGTCCAGGCAAAATATTGGAGTCAACAAGTCGACTCATCACAAGGTCTATCAGTTCTGACGTGACAGACACGAAAGTGGAGGTGGCTCGTATGCTTCGTAAGAGCGAGATCACAGACGTCCATGCAACACACATTACACAGGTCTGGAATGATGGCCCGAAAAAAGGTGAAGAAGCCTCAACTTCAATCTCGTCCTAAGAAACGTTGATTCGAATTTACAAAACCGTATGAAAAGTGGACACTAGAAGTTTGGAAACGAGTAATTTGAAGAAATGAGACAAAAGTCAATAGACCAGGCTCTGATGGGTGCAATGGGTCTGGAAGAATCAAGGGAAAAGGGGGCTAATAGATTGAGAAATTGAAGGAACTGTTAAGCTCAGTGGAGGAAACCTGAAGATAAAGGGTTGTTTCACAGATAAAGGCATTGTGTACTTGACTAGGATCAATGTTGATCTCAGTGCTGAGCTATATGTGAGTATTCCAGCAAGATGAGTTACTTCGTACACTCGAGTACTGTGGGTATTGAAAGGACGACATAGTGTTCCAGCAGGACAATGACCCGAAGCATATATCAAAGGTGCCAAAGAAATGGTTCAATGACAATGAAGTAGAGTTGCTGTATTTGCAAAATAATAAAACTTGAACTTTAAATTTTTAGGAGCAAAACAGTTAGAATGCAGTTACATGATAAGAATCTGCATAATTAAGGATATACTAAATAGTAGCAACTCAAATTTATATATGATATAGCCAAAGATGATTGTCTAAAAAAAGGGATGGGGTTCTCACATTCCAAAACCCTGTAGTGGATGTGAGAAAATTGACCTGAAAGTCGCAAGATCAAAACATTGTTACCCTTTTACTTGGCACTGTATGACAGATTTCTTCTGTATAAAAATCCATTATGTGCATGTGTCAAAAAGCACTTGAGGTGGGGAGAAAATATTATCCTCCCCCCAAAAAAACAAGCAAACAAAAAAACCTCCCAAAAAAACACAAACAGCTCTTACATACATGTAACGGCTGTATGTGACATGTATGTGACATGTAAAGGTAGCACTCACAGCCATCACATGTGTCGCACAAAATGAAAACTCCACTGTATGTATAATATATAGAGTGGGTTACAAACATGTACTGCTGTGATGGCACCTTTAATGTGTCACATATATGTAAAAGTACCACGCGCCAGCCGTTACATATATGTTTACCTTATGTCAGTGTGTGGAACTTTTTTAGTGTGTAACATACATGTGACAGCTGTGAGTGGTACATTTTATGTGTAACATGCATGTAAATGTACCTCACAGCTGTTACATGTATGTAACCTTATGTCATGGGAGCTGTGTGGTACATATAGTGGGTTAGATACATATGACGGCTTTTGAGTGGTACATATAATGGTCTACAAATATGTGACATCTGTTAGTGGTATCTTTTTACATATTCCATACATTAAAATACCTCATCAGCCACAAAGATGTATGAAAACCGGGTATGAAAGGGGGGGGAAATGTGGGGTGGTTACATGTAACCGGGGGCCGTCCCCCCCCCAATTGGGGGCCAGGTGGGCCTTTGCCCGGGGGCCTCACGATCTAAAGGGGGCCCCCCGGGGCACCGCCTACCCTCCCAGGGAAAACCCCCGGCCCAAAGTCGGGTACGGGCCGCCGGGCCCCGGCCCTTCGGGGGGTTTCGCCGCGGGGAGGCTGGGGTTTTTTCCCCTGGGGGGCCCCCCGAGTACCGTCCCGGCCTTGGGCGAGGTCCCCCTTCATCCCACGGCTGAAAGGGCCGGGTCACAGCCCCGGGCCAGTCCCAAACCCAACGGCCGCCCGCCTGAAACCGCGCGTTGGGGGGCGGTAGAGCCGGGGGCTGAAACATCGGGGCTCTATTGATCCCTTTCTGTTTTTTTTTTAGTTTCCCAGGGGGCCGTGGGGCGGGCCCCGCCGTTTTAAATGACGTCTCGGCGGCCTCCCCCGGGGGGCCCGCAGCCCTTTTTGTGAAGGGGCAAAAGGTTTTTTTTTCCGGACGGAAGGAGGGGGGGGAAATTTTCAGGTTATTTAAGTTTTTTTTTTTTAAAATTTTTTAAAAATTTACTCCCCCGGGGCCCTGCCCAAATTTATCCCCTTCCCTTTCCCATAAAACCCTGCCGGGCCCCTCCCCACCCATTTTTCCCGGGCCTGCCCTTTTGTCCCCCGGCCTTTTTCCTGCCCCCCCCATATACCCTGCCTGCCCATATACCCTGCCTGCCTGCCACCCATAACCCTGCCTCCCCCTTTATACCCCCCTGCCTGCCACCCAATCCCCTTTGCCGGGCCCATATACCCTGCCTGCCCAAATACCCTGCCTGCCACCCATATACCCTGCCTGCCCATATACTCTGCCTGCCTGCCCCCCTATCCCCTGCCGGGCCCTTAACCCTGCCTCCCTGCCACCCCATAACCCTGCCTTCCCATATACCCTGCCTGCCTGCCACCCATAACCCTGCCTGCCCATATACCCCCCCCGGGCCTGCCACCCATTTTACCCTGCATCCCCATATTACCCGCCTGCCCTTTAAACCCTGCCTGCCTGCCACCAATACCCTGCCTCCCCATATCCCCGGGCCGGGCCTGCCACCCATAAAACCCTGCCTCCCCCAATATAACCCTGCCGGCCCGGGCCACCCAAAAACCCCTCCCTCCCCATTTTTCCCCTCCTGCCTCCCACCCCCTTATACCCTGCCTGCCCATATACCCGGGCCCTGCCTTTTCCACCCATATCCCCTGCCGGGCCCCTATACCCTGCCCGGGCCGGGGCCCCTTAAAACCCTCCCCTCCCAAACCCATTACCCCCCTCCTCCCACCCATTTTAACCCTGCCTGCCCCCAAATACCCTCCCTTTCCCATATCCCCTTTCCTGCCTGCCACCCATATACCCTGCCTGCCCATATACCCCCCCCTGCCCATATACCCTGTTTTGCCTGCCCCATGTAACCCCTCCTCCCTCCCCACCCATAAAACCCTCCCTGCCATAAAAACCCGGGCCTCCCCCTTTAAAACCCTGGCCCCTGCCTGGCTTTTTAAAACCCTGCCCTGCCTCCCATAACCCTGCCCTGCCTCCATATACCCTTTGCCCTGCCCTGGCCATATACCCTCCTCCCCATATACCCTCCTCCCTCCCACCCAAAATCCCCTTTCCTGCCCATATACCCTCCCTGCCTCCCACCCATATACCCGGGCCTCCCATATACCCCTGCCCGGGCCTGGCTATATCCCTTTCCCCTCCCATCCCCATATACATTGCCCTGCCTCCCCATATACCCCTGCCCTGCCGGGGCTATATCCCAACTCCCCTTTGCCTGGTTTATTCCCTTTCCCCGCCGGGCCCTTATAACCCCCTCCCCTGGCTATATACAGGGCCTCTCCCTGGTATATAAAATTTCCCCCTGCCGGGGCTATATACACTGCCCCTCCTAGCTTTAAAACTGCCCCTGCCGGGGGCTATTTTCCCTTTTTGCCCCCCCTGGAAAAATAAAAATAGCCCTGCCTGCCCAAAACCCTGCCCCTCCCGGGCCCTATTACTGCCCCTCCCCTGCCCATATACGGGCCCCTGCCTGGCTATAAAACACTCCCCTGCCTGGCTATTTACACTCCCCCTGCCGGGCTATTTTTACACTGCCCTGCCGGGCCCATATACCCCCCTGCCTCCCCCATATACCTGCCCCCCCCGGGGCCCATATACTGCCCCTCCCTTTGGCTATATACACTGCCCTGCCTGGGGCAAAATTTTACACTGGCCCGCCTCCCCCATATACTGCCCCTGGCCTGGCATACATTGCCTGCCTCCCCCATAAACTGCCCTGCTGGTATATAATCGACCCCGGCCGGGCTTTTATCCCCGGCCCGCCTCCCCTTTTAATTTACTGGCCTGCCTGCCCTAATTATTTAAGATTTTTTTGCGTTACATTCTGCGGGGAAACGATTTGGGGCCCGGGGGGAGAAGTGGTTAGGGGTGGAAAGGAAAAAGGGGGAAAAAAAAACGATTCAGAAAACCCGACTAAAAAACCCAGAACGCCCCCGGGTTTGACCCCCTGGTTCGGGGGTTAAATTTTGGGCTACTATATTAAATTAGTGTGTTGGTCTCTGTAAAGGGTTTTATTTGGCCTGAGGGGGTAATGTTTATTTTTTGTTTCTTTGAGTTTTTTTTTTTTTTTGGGGTTTTGGTTTGGGTGGTGGTGGGGGGGGGGGGGGGGGTTTTTTAGGGGGGGAGGGTGGGGGGGGCCCCCGGGAACACCTCTCCCCCGGGGGGCCCCATATCCCTTTAAAGGGACGGCCCGGGCCCCTGCGGGGTTTTTGGTTTTAAAAAAAAAAAAAAAATTTTTTTTTTTTGAGCTCCAGGGCTGAAAAGAGAGCGGGGGCGCGGCACTCCCCCCCCCGTTTTCTCTGGTCTCCCCCCCCCCCCCGGGAAAAGTGAAAACCTCATCCCCCAAGATGCTCCTTCGCTCCCCCTCAAACATCCCCCTTCCCCCCTCACCCCCCGGGGTTTGTCCTAAACTTAAACGCAGCAAAATTCCTTGGGCCCTGGGGAACCCGGCCCAAACAGTATAAGGAAAAGGTGGGCCCAAAAAGGGGCAATTTTAAACCCGGGTCAGGATGGCTGTACACATGCGGGATAAATGTAACAGTTCCCCCTTGTGCCCCACAAAGCACCAGCCACAGGTTCTAAAAGATTTACTGCCCTGTCCGGGGGGCACAGGGTGGTAAAATCACAAAAAGCTGTGATATAAATGCAGGAAATGGGGCCTCAGCCGCCCTTGTGCCCCACAAGTTTGTTGGATTTAAAAAAAAAAAAGGGTAAATGAGGGAAAAGAAAAAAAAACCCTTCCAAAAAACCCCTGTTTCCCCCTTTTAAAAAAACCTTTATTTAGTAAAGAAAAATGACGTTAACCCATTAAGCCCCGGGTGCCGGAAAAGGGGCCCTTTAAAAGGGGTTTTGGGGAAAAATTCAGGGAAAATTTTTTCCCTTTTGGGAATGTTAAAGTTTGCAAAAAAAAAAGTCCCTTTGCAATATGTGTCCTTATAAATGCCCTTTTCCTATTTTAATACCCCCCCCTTGTAGGGGCCCTCTCAAGCCCCCTCATTCACAAGTTTACAGACCTTTTTTGGAATTCTCCCCGATAGGCTGCCAGCACTGGTCACTATAGTTTACAGACCTGTGTGACCCTCCCCCCTGATAGCCCTCCCAGCGCTGGTTGCTATAGCTACAGACCTGTGTGATCCCCTTCCTGATAGGCTGCCAGGGTCTGGTTGCTATGGGCTAAAAGGCCCTTTGGTGATTTCTCCTTTTGGGCCCGGGCCAGCACTGGTTGCTTAAGAAAACCAGACCGGGTTCCTCTCCTGAAAAGGGCTGAAGCCGAGAAGATCATTTTTAATGGGGCAAACCCAAAACCGGGTTTCTTCTCCCCCTTTGATAGGCTGCCAGCAAAGGGGTGTAAAGCTACCCCTGTTTCTCTCATTCCCCTGAAAGGCGGGAAAAGCACTGGTTTGCAAATACTACAGATTTTGGGTGATCTGTTTTGATAAAATCCCCAGCACGGGTTTTGCTAAAGCAAACAGACCTTTTAAATCTCTCCTAAAATGGGTCTGCCAGGCGGGTTTGGATAGCTAAGACCCTGGTTTCAAAACTCCCAAAAACTTTTGCCCTAAAATTCAAAATAAAAAACCAAACCAAAAATTTTTCTAAAAGGTCAGAGGGTTTAAAAATGTGGGAAGACCAACCCCTTTTTTAAAAGTCAAAAAAATTTTCAGGGGTTCCAAACCTAATCCAAATTCCCTGCATCACCCCTCATTTCGCTATGTTTACAAAAACCTTTTCCAAAATTCTCATGTTTGGCGGAAAGCATGGTTTCGCTATAAAAAGGTAAAAACCTTTTCTATTTTGGGGGCCAATGGAAGAAGAAAACCCACCCCTAAAATTCAAAGTGAACAAAGAAAAAACAGGCCCTGGGGGTGGGGATGAATAAAAAAGGGTAGTGGAGTAAAAACCCCTTTAATGACAAAAAATTTTAAAAATTTAAAAATTTTTTGCCTCCCGCAATTTAAACCCGGGTCACAACTTTTTTTTTTTTATAGGAAAAGTTTGTAGGGGGGAAATTTTTTTTAAAAGGGGGGAAAAAATTGGGAATTTTTGGGTGAGTCAGTTACGTATAAAATTACTGCATAAAATTTTTTAAAAAAGGACAAATTTTTTCAGAAAATAAACCAAAATTTTTTGCTTTTTTTTAAATCCCATTTAAAAAAAATTTAACCGGGTTAAATTTTCCAACAACAGGGTTTTTAAAGGTTTGTGGAAAACCTAATGGGGTTTCCGGTTTTTTTGTTTTGTAATATATGAAAATAATTTTTTTAATTTTTTTTACCCTTTGTCTTATGGGGTTTTTTTTAAATTCCCCCAAATTGGGGGAAAATTTAAAATTTTGCACTTTTTTTTTTTTAAAAACTTTTTTTTTTTTAAAGCTCACTTTGAAATCCCAAAATATATTAAAATTTCTGAAAGGGATAAAAACATTACACTATTAATAAAGTATGAAATAGGCTGTTTTTTGGGGGTAAAACCCCGGGCGCACCCCCCGCCCCAAAAGGGGGCTTAAAAGACAGCACTGGGAGCTACTCTAGGCCCCCCGGGGTTAAACCTGCAAAAGATATCTTTCGGGCCCTTCCTTTCGGGGAAAAACCCAAAGGAGGCCCGGTGCCCCCGATGGAGCCCAAAAAAAATCCCTTTTTAAAAATTAATGCTGTACCCAAATGGACCTCAGAAAAATCAAAAAGGGTTAAAAGGGCGGGGGCCCAGGGGGCTTTCATTGGTCCCTGCCCAATTCCCAATAGAGACTTCCCAAAGTTATTCCTGAATGGGATTAAAAAAAAAAGGAAAAAATATAAAAAAAGGGAAATAAAAAAAAAAAAAAATATTTTAAATTTGCATTAATTTACATAAAAAAACTTACAAATATTTTGTTTTCCAATAAAAACCATAAAATAAGCTTTAAAAATTAATGTAAGGGGTAATTTATGTAAAATTTTATGTTATAAAAAAAAAAACCCTTTTAAAAAAATAAATGCAGCAAAGCATTTTTTTCTGTTTGTGCTGCCCTTTTTTTTTTTTTTTAAAGAACTAGCAGTATTTTAAAATGTAAACTAAAAATACTCCCCCCAAAAAAAAACTTTTCCCGCTTTTAAAGGGGAAAAAAATCCTAAATACGGGCTGCCCCATTGATTTTTGGGGGGGTTAAGAAAGGTGGGGGGCCTTTTTTATAAAAAATGGCCCAAATTTAGTTTTTTTTTTTGTTAGAAACCCAATCAGAGCTCAGCTTTAAATTTTATTTACGTTCTGAAAAATTAAAAGAAAGCCTGATTGGTCTCAAAAGATTTCGGGGGAATTGGTTCCCTAGTGCAACGGGGAAACATGTCATATTATTAAGATGTTTTGGGTTTTTAAAAAATTGGGTTGGGGGCCCGAAAACAGCTCTGCCGGGGGCCCAAAAATGCTTTTTAAAAAGACGCCCTGAAGAAAGGGGTATAAAAATTTTACAGAAAAATGCTAAAAAACCAAAACCCCCGGGCGGGTTGCCGGGCTCCCCAGCTACATCATACAGCCACCTGATGGGGCAAAAAAATCTCAAGCCATTTTGGGCCCCACCGGGGTTCACGCCCGGGAAAGGGAACCTAACAAAAGCCCCAGTGATTAAATTTTGTCCATTGGGTTTTTGTTTCCCCTTTTTATACAAAGTCCCCCCAAGTACTGTTTTTGCCATACCATACATGTTTACTTTCAAAGGGCCTTTAAGCTGGGTCCCAAAAAAAGGGGTAAGCCCCTTTACTTAGAAAATTTGTTCCAGTCCAACTACATGGTTTACATTGATGTTTTTCCCCAGAAAACTATTTTTAAAACTTGTAAACGGGAAAAATCATTTTTTGGTTTGATTTCCCCCCAAAAACACAAAGGGCCAAATTTAATTTTTCCTTTTTGTGTAGAGCTGAACTATTGTTTGTTTGCATGGCTTTCCATGGAAAACCAAAAATTGATGTCATTGTAACTCAATGGAACATGACAATGATGATAACCCTAAAATTTTTACTTAAAACCCGGACGCCTTGATTTAAGAACCTAAAAGTGGGAAAAATGGTGGGGTTTTTTTCCCTTGAAGGGCCCTTGCCTTTTCCCTTGAGTATGGGGGGAAAAATTTGTAATTTTCAGCTTTTGGGTTAAAGACCCCTGAAATTTAGGGGTCCTTTTTTAACTAAAATAAAAAAAAGTTTTTTCAGACTATTTTTTTTCTTTTTATTCAAAGGGTTTTCCCTTTTCTATTTTTGCAAGACTTTGGACAGCCAACGGGTTTATTATTTTCCCCTCGGATTGGGGAAATTTGTTTTTTTAAATTGGAGTCCCGACATTGCGCACCAGTAAATTTTTTGCAAAAGATTACAATTTGAAAAAAACCCATCCCCGGAAGGAATTTTTGTGTGGGGTAACCTAAGTCGTGCATTGGGCATGGGAAAATTCAAACCTGGCATTATCCCCCTTTGTGAATGTCACAAAAAATTTTGATTTATAATAAACTTATAAAATTCCCCCAGTTTCCCTTAAAATTTGGAAACTGCCATCTCCGCATAAGTGTTTTTTTCGAGGGGAAATTAAAAGGGGAACGTTAGCACGGGTGCACTGCCTCCTTAAAGGGGTTGAAACAAAAATCAGCAACATTCACTTTTAACACCCCCTTTCCCCACTGGAAAAAAAAACTTTAGATTATTCAGGTACAAAATTTTTTAAAAACTAAAAAAAATCATATCCCAATTTTCAAAGACCCAATTTTTAAGGTATTTTGGGAGATTTTTTTTTAAAATGCTAATACCCTTTTTCTAGAAAGGGTATAAAATATGGCAGAGTGCTAAGTGGTATTTCTTTATATTTATGTTATTTTAGGGATTTTTTAAACCCATCCCTTGACTATATTTTTCAGAAGATAAAATAAAACCCCAAAAAAACCCCATTTTCCCCATATTTTTTATTGCGATTTTGTTGCTATTAGAAAATTTCCACCTACAGTATATACTGTATATACTGTAAATGTATATGTATTTACTGTAATTTTGAATTTTTCTTTTATTTGCAACAAAATCGCAATAAAAAAAAATGGGAAGTGGGTTTTTTTAGGGGGTTTTTTTTTATCCCTTTTGAAAAAAATAGCAAGCAAAGTTAATGAATCCCCTACATAAAAAAATTGCAATAAATTGGTTTCCTGATATTTCTTCCTTTTGATACAGACATTTTCCCCTTTATTAAACCCCATCTGGGGGTCGCGGGGGAAGAACAATTTTTTGGTCACGTGATTATGTTTATGACAAACAGTTATGATGTTCCCTAAGGGTGACATTTTTATGGGTTTTCTTTTGGTTTTTTTATCACCCGCTAAAACTAAATAACCACATACCAAAAAAATATTACCAAACATACAATTATTATCTTTAAAATTTTGATAATAAGGGGTTAAAAAAAAATTTAAAGGTGCTGTGAACAGACACCCTTTAAAAAAAGGGTTAAACACACTCAGCATAAAAAGTACTGTTTTAGCTGTTACGGATGTGGGGAGTGGGTCCTTGGACCACCACCCGGATTTGGTTTTAACCAGCCGGGGAAACGGGGGCTAAGTAGGTTTCCCGGTTTTTTACCCGAGGCCCCCCCCGCAAAGCGGGGGTGGACTTTTCTGCGGGGGATTAAAAAAACCAGGTCGCTAACCCCCGACGTGACTTGCTTGGGGGGGCAGCCGAGGTGTTGGTGGTTTCAAAATCGTGAAGCAGGGTTTATTTGGGCGGGGAACAAGCCCAAAAAGGGCAGGACAAAGGGGGCAATGGTTCGGGGGTCAAGGGACGGGGCAGAAGGGACGGGGACACAGTAAACGGAACAAGACACTTTAGGAAAACCCCCCTCTTAGGCACAGGGGAAATAAACGATTCGGCAAAAGGGGCTGGGGAAGAGGCCGGTCTTTTAAAAAGGGTCCGTGCCCCCGGGGAGACCCAATTTAACCCGCGCACTGTCCCTTTTTAAATTTTCCGGGAATTTCCGCGCCAAGGGGGCGGGGCACCCGGGCCGGGAGCAGGGGGCGGGGCGCCGGGGGGGAAAAAGGAGCGTGGATGGGGTAAATGGGGCCCCCCCGTGGCCCGGGGGGCCGCGGCCCGAGTGTAAAGGGTGCGGCACCGGCCCCGCAGGAGGTGCTGCCGGGGTTGCCCGGGGGTGCCTGCGACCCGACACGGGGGGAGCAGGGGGCACCCTAAAAGTAACCCCTCCCCCCCTTTTTGGGCCCCCTTTCCCCCTTTTTTGGCCCGCAAAAACTTAGACAGGAACCCCTTTTTCCCGGGGTTCTCCGCCGGGGTCCCACGACCCCTTTTTCTTCTGGCCCAAAAACCCCCCCCAGTCCACCAGAAAAAATATTTGTTTTCCCCCCAACAGTCCCCTTAAAATGGCCAAAAAACCTTTTACGGCAAAAACATTTGGTTTGGGAAACGACTACGGGAGGGCGGGGGAACCACAGCCCGGGGGAAGCGGTTATGGGTGACCGGGCCCTTTGTAGGGAGGCATGGAAGGAGTTTGGGGGTTTGCTTTTCGGAGGGGAAAACCGGGGGGGTTGTAGGCCACAGGGTTAATGCGCTAGGACCTTTAAAAGGGGCCTTAAAAAAAGGGGACACAGCTTATAGCTGGGGATTTTTAAAATGGTTTTATTTTTGGGAGCAGCCAAACTTTATCCCCCGGGACAAAGGAAGGGGGGGGTCTTCTTTTCCCTTTTTCCCCTTGGGTCTCATTGGGCAGAAGCCTTTAAGAGGGACTGCCCCCCCGCGTCTCCCCCCCCGACACGGATAGGTAAAGGACCAGACTGTTTCCCCAGGGAGGGGGCCCCGGGGAGGCAGAGGGGGAGTGGGAAAGGGGGGGGGCGGGGGGTGCCCACCGAAGACAATGGGAAAAGGGGGGAAAGCCCCCGCGGGGGGAAACAAGTCCCGGGAAATTAAACGAAAATTCCGCCCCCCAAAGGGAGTAGAATGGACCAATCACTTTCTTGGCAAAGTGGGAAATGGCGGAGATAAAATACCTAGGAAACCCGGTTCCCCCCTCTCTACTTGCCCAATTGGATTGGGGGGGGTACGCAAAAAGGGAAAGTCCCAGTTCCATTGCAGAAGCAGCAGGGGGCCTCGCCAAAAAAAAACGAAACAAAATGGACTCCCTGGTCCGGGGAAATTTTATTTTAAGGGGAAATCCAGGGAGACGGAAGATTTTGTTTAAAAAAAAAAGTTAGCGGGGTGAGGCGCAGAAAGGGAAGGGGCCCGGCAAGGGGGAACAAAAAAGAAACCATTTTTTGGGAAAAAAGTGTTCAGGGGACCATCCCAGATGGGCCGTATTTTCCTTTTAGAGGGGGGGTAAATCATTAAAGAAAGTCCCTTTGGGAATAAGGCCCCTTTCCCAAGGACATTAGGCACGGCCCGAGGTTTGGGGAATCCCCCAGGTTTTAAAGGGGAGGGGGACTTGGGTTTTGGGGGGACCCGGGTGGGGCAGGCCTCCCCAAAATCCTTAAAACGTTTTGGAAAACCCGGCCACCAAATGAAAGGGGGGGAAAACACGAACAAAAACCCCTTTGTAAATCCAGGGGGGTCCACAATGGGGGGGGAAAAAAAGTGACCCCATTTCGGGGACCCCTCAACCGGAGCCAGGGGCGGACATACTTCTTCCCTGGGGGGTTTCCCCTTGGAAAGGTTTAGTGGGGGCCAACCCGAAAATCAGAATTCGTTTTTAAAGGGGTACGGAAAATGTTGTTGGGCCAAACCCCTTTCCCCCCCCACAAACATCGGAAAACAGGGAAAGAAACAACCGGGGCCCTTTTGGTTCTTTTTGCCTTTCGGAAGTGGTAATGTAGTTAAACGGGCAAAGAACAGAGTCTCTTTTGCTTGGGGGGGGTTTTAAAAAGTTGGCTGTCTAAAAATAGAGGGTATTTTTGGGGGTCAGTGAAGAATTTCACGGGGGGAAAAAAAAAGCACCACCGGGGGGGTGGCGCCAATTTTTCTAGGGGGAAGTTTAATGGGTAAAAGTTCCCCAAACCCCCCAATGGTTTTAGTTTTCCCCTTCCCCGGGGAGAAGGGCCGGAAAAGAACCCCCAGGGGGCCCGGGGCTTGCCCCTTGGGCCCCCTTTTTTGGGGGTGCAGGGGCCCAAGCCCCTTGGAAGGGGCGGGGCAATTCTAGAAAGGAAGGGGTTTTCTCCCGGGATTTTGGCCGGGGGTAACACCCCGGGGCAGGCGAATTTCTGCCCTTTACCTTGGGAAAAGGCTTTACGGCGGGGCCAGGGGGCCAACCCGTTTTTGGGTTGGGGAAAGTTTTTTAAAAATAAGAGCCAAAAATTTTGGGGCTAACCCAAAACGTCGAAAAAAGCGGAAATAAATTGCCGGTAATTAAATTTTCGAAACCAAAAAAGCGTTTTTTGGCCCCCCAGGGCCCAAAGGTCGGGGCCACTGTAGGGCGGCAAAAGTTTTAGGGGGGTTTCCAAACTGCAGACCCTTAACAGAGATTATGTATCCAAGGGAAAGGGGGGCTGGTCTGGGGAAATAGGCCCCTTTTCCCAGTTTTTCGTAAAATGGGGTTTCGCGGGAGGCGTTTCAGGGCCTGGCGCACATCAACCCGTGGGATCCCAGGGTCGGGTGAGAATAACCCGGATGTTATCCAAGTAGACCCCTACACGGACATATAGGAGGTCTCTGAAAAGGGCATTGAAAAAATTCCTGGAAGACGGCCCCGGGGGCGTTGGGATAAACCGGGAAGGGGATCACCAGATACTCAAAGGCCCATCATGAGTATTGAAGGGCCCGGGCTTCCACCCCGTTTGCCCCTTTCCCCGATCCCGGGTGAAATTAAAAAAATGCCCCCCCCCAAATTTTGATTTGGAGAAGACCTTTTCTCCCCGGAGACGGGCCAAAAAAGGGGCCGGGATTAAAGGAAAAGGGGACCGGGTTTTTGATGGTTTATCTTTAAATTTTGACCAAGGTAGGGCAATGCACTCTCAGGGAAACCATCTTTTTTTTCCCCGAAAACAAAAAAAAATCCGGCAACCCCCCGGAGAAGTAGATTTGCGGGTGAAACCCTTTCTTTTGATTTTTTTCCATTTTAGGGCCCACATTGGGCCCCCAGTTTCGGGGAAAGGAAGCGGGGAAAACCCCCAAACCCGGGGAGGGCTATTCTCGGGGAGGGAGGTCTTTTTGGGGGGAATCAATATGGGCGTTTAGGAGGAAAGGGCCCTTAAACTTTGCTTCTCGGAGAAAAAAGTCTTGGAATCCTGGGGTAAGGGGTTTCGGTAAACCAGGTATGGCTTTTAAGGAGAGGACGCGGGGGCTGGGGCCAACCCGGGGGGGAAAATGCCGAAAAAACAACAAAACTGGGCAGGGCCCGGCCCCGGCAAAAAATTCACCCTTCCTTCCAAAACCCCAAAAAGGGGGGCGTGACCTGTAGCCAAGGGAAACCCCCCGGGAGAACCAGCCGAGGAAGAACCCTGGGTAACACGAAAAAACTTGAACCTTTTTTCCCCGTGCAGGGCTTTTTTATTTGTAGGAAACGGTTTTTAGTCGGTAAGGGGGATGGAAATCACTTTAAAAGGGTTTACCCCCTGACGGAGGAAAATGACCCCAAAGGGGGGGGATCTTTGGCGGGACCCCGGGGAGACGATACTTTGGTCACCAAAGGAAAACATCCATAAAAACTTCCCAGCCGATTGGAATCCTGGAAAGGCCCCAAAGCTTTTTAAGGAAAAATTTCCGGGGATTGGACGTGACCAGAAACCCGGCAGCATGGGGCCGTGGGGGGAAGGGAAAATTTCTTCCCCAACCTAGGGAAGCCCCCCTCCCAAAAAGGGAAACCCTAAGGGGCGTGCGGGTTTCCCCGGGGGTTGGCGAAAAGGGGGGGCAACCCCTACGGAAAGCCGGGGGGCCGCAGTAGAAAACACAACTTCCCACGCCGTTGGGCAAGTTTTTGTGGAGACAGGCGGGGGACTGTTCCACTTTGCATGGCCTTTCCAAGGGGGGCTTTGGGGAAAAAGGGGAGTGGGGGAAAGCTTGAAAAAACTGGCGCCAAAAACGGGGGGAGCTGACGTGTTTGAGCTGGTTCCCCGTTTCCCGGTTTTTAGCTCCCCCCGGGCCTCCCTAGAAAGGGAAAGTCTAGGGGGGGTTGGGCCCGGTGGGTGAGCTCACTTAACGACGTCGGAGGGGGCCCCCGGGGGGGGCGAGGGCATCGGGTTTAAATCTGGGCCCGGAAGGCCCCCCTTTTTGAAGAACCAAAGGCGGAAAAACGCTGGGATCAAAACCAAGCTAAATTTTAAAGGTAAGGGGCGAAAATTTTTTCGGCGGTTTGTCGCCAACGGAGGAGGTTTTTCCCCCGTGTAAAATTTAACAAAGCGGTTTTAGCGATGAGGGGCGGGGCAGGGCCCTCCGGGGAAAACCCCCGCGGAAAACCTGCAAAAAATGTCGCCAGAATTTAGCTGGGTTTTTAGGAACGCCTCGGGTTTCCCCAAAAGGGGAGTCTCCCAGGGCCAGGGGCTTTCCCGGAGGGGAGAAATGACCACGAAGGGCCCCCTTGGAATTTTTGGAAAGGGGGAACGACCACCCATAATTTCCCCTGGGGGGGTTACGCCCCTGGGGGATGAACCCCCCGCAGGGCCTTTAGGGGCCCCGTCAAACTTCGTCGGCTGGACAAACGGGGGTCTAGGGCCGGGGGGAAGTCCCCCGGAACGGAAATGCTAATGGGTTGACCACGGCCCGCCGGGTTTTTTGCCCGCTGAGTGGCCAAAAAGCGCTGCATCATAAATATCAATTGGTTCAAACTGTTGCGCTTTGCGCGATTTTTAAATGGGTTTAGCCACGGTGGTTAAATGAAAGGGCCCGGAAAAACGGGGTCGGGGAGAGGCAAACCCTTGGGGGGGATCCCAAAGGGCCGGAAACGAATGGGTTAAAGGTGTTTGGTTAGGTTTATTTCCCATAGAACCCAACCCCCAAGCGGGGTTAAAAAGCCACGCTAGGGAGCGGGGGTTTGAAATAAAGGGCCGGTTTTCCCCCAAAAGTCCGCCGCCCAAAACGGGGTGACTTGCTGCGGGGGGTTACTACCAGGTTTGCTAAACCCCTGACGTTGGGCTTGCTTGCGGTGGCAGCCGAGGTGTTGGCTCGGAAACAAAAATCGTGAAGCGGTTCGTAGGTTTGGGGGACAAAGGGAGAAGGCAGGAACCCGGCGGCATTTGGGTTTGTGGGGCCCAAGGGGCGGGGGCAGAAATTTCGGTAAAACAGTAAATTGGAAAAAAGAAAATTTAGGGACGCTTCCTCTCTAGGCACAGGGGACTTTGATTCGGCAAAGGTACTGGGGAAGGAGGCAGTCTTAAATAGGGTCCGTGCCCAGTGAGCCCAAATTTCCCCGGGGCGCACTGTCCCTTTAAATTTCCCGGCAGTGCCGCGCGCGCGCGCTAGCACCCGGCCGGCAGCAGGAGCGTGCGCCGGACGGGAACAGGAGCGTGGACGGGTAAGTGAGCCCCAGGCGTGCCGGGGTGTCCGCGGCCCGAGCGTCGGGCTGCGGCGTTGCGGGTGTGCCTGCGAACCGACACGGAGGTCGCAGGGACACCCGTAACAATAGCATGTATATTATTTCAAGAACTTCATATATAGTACATCCCAACAAGAAATTATACGACAAAGCAAGACGCGAAATACATGTTGGGGCTATTCTCATCACCCAAATGGTCTGTTTCCTTCTGCTTTTTGATACAGGGTATTAGTTTTGTATATCTTATGCTCACAATTTGTGTTCATTTTATTCTCTTGTTGAGGTGTACTATATACTCTATTAAGATCTTTATGCAGTATGATATACAATATCTCACAAAAGTGGGTACACCCCTCACATTTTTGTAAATATTGTATTATATCCATGGAACAACACTGAGATAAGACACTTTGTACAATGTTAAAATTAGTTAGTGTTACAAGCTTGTATAACAGTGTAAATTTGGTATGTCCGCAAAATAACTCAGTCATCAATGTCTAAACTGGTGGTAACAAAAGTGAGTACCCCAGGCTGTCTATCATCCAAATCTTGCTTCTTTTCCTCCTGTCTCCTAAAACTAAATGTGGAGAAAACAGAATTTATCATATCCACTCTGTCTCCCCATCTGATCTCTCTATCGCAGTCAATGGCGCTACACTCTCACCAGTCCTGCAAGTCTGCTGCCTTGGGATAACCTTTGACTCCTCTCTGTCTTTTGAGCCACCCTTCCAAGCCCTTACCTCTGCCTGCTGCCTCCACCAGAAAAATGTCTCACGAATCTGCTCATTCCTTAACTTTGATGCTACAAAAGGCTATTCTATGCCCTTGTCATCTCCCGCCTAGACTACTGCAACATCCTTCTCTATGGCATCCAGTCTACCACTCTTGCTCACCTCCAAACCATCCTCAACTCTGCTGCCCATCTTATCCACCAATCTCCCCGCTTCTCCTCTGCATCTTCCCTCTGCCATTCCCCTCACTGGCTACTCATTGCCCAGCGAATTCAGTTCAGGTTACTAACCATGACCAACAGTCGTGTCAAAAAGTAATTGCCCCCACTCCCTCCCAAAACATAAATTAACTGTGCTTTCTCACATCTTTCAGAAGACAAGTTCAATTTTCCTAGACTTGCCCAGATACCTCCCCTCACAAAATCTGCACTCCACACAAGAGCATCTTCTCTGCTCTCCTCCAATCATCTCCTCACACAACTGTCTCTAAGACTTCTCTCATTCTTCCTCCATACTCTGGAACTCACTGCCCCAATACAGACTCTCCTCTAATTTCACAAGCCTCAAAAGCAACCTGGAAACCTAGCTCTTCAGGAAAGCCTATCACCCACAATAATCCTTCTGCTACTACACTATCTCACAAACATGTCTAACTCCTCACCTTCTGTCTCTTTCCTCCTTTCTTGTAGATAGTAAGCCTTTGCCGCCAGGTTGATCTCTCCCTGTGTACCAGTTGTTAGCCATTTATCTTTGTCATTGTACTTGTTTAACATATGTTATGTTTGTAACCCTCCTCAAATGTACAGCACCCTGGAACTAATGGCGCTGTAAAATAAATAATAACAATAAAACAAATAATATGTGAAAATGAACAAATTGTGCCTAAAGTGTCAGCATTTTGTGTGGCCACCATTATTTTCCATCACTGCCTGAGGTCTCTTGGGCATGAAGTTCAATAGATCTTCACAGGTTGCCACTGGAATTCGATGTCATGAAACTGGTGGATGTTAGAGACCTTACACTCCTCCACCTTCCGTTTCAGGATAATTCACAGATGCTCAATAGGGTTTAGGTCTGGTGACATGCTTAGTCAGTCCAGCACCTTCACCCTCATTTTCTTTAACAAAGCAGTGGTCATCTTGGAGGTGTGTTTGGGGTTGTTATCTTGCTTGAATACTGCCATGTGCCATTGTTTCCCAAAGGATGGGGCCATGCTCTGCTTCAGCATGTCACAGTACATGTTGGCATTCATGGTTCTCTCAATGAACTATAGCCTATAGCTCCTGACAGCCAGCAGCACTCATGCAGCCCCAAACCATGACACTCCCAACAACATGCTTGACTGTAGGAAAGACACACTTGTCTTTGTACTCCTCACCTGGTTACTGCCACACACGCTTGACACCATCTGAACCAAATTAAGTTTATCTTGGTCTCATCAGGCCATAAGGCATGGTTCCAGTAATCCACGTCTTATCTCTTGTCATTCAACAACTGTTTAAGGGCTTCTTGTGCATCATCTTTAGAAGAATCTTCTTCTGGGGGACAACAACCATTCAAAAACCAATTTCATGCAGTGTGCGGGCATATGGTCTGAGCACAGACAGCTGACCAATCCAAAACATTAACCTGTGTAGCAATGCGTGGCAGCACTCATATGACCTATTTTGAAAGACAAACTTTGGATATGACGTCAACACAGGCAAGCCTATAGTTAGTGAAATCTGTCCTGGTAAAAGCCGCTGGCATAGGTCATTGCCTCCGTGCTGCAGCTCAGTTTCAGTGTTGGCAAAATTCTTTTGACCTTGGCCATCTTTATGTAGAACAACATACTTATTTTCAGATACCTCAGACAGGATCTATTGCCAGAGGTTCCCATAATGAACTTCTAGTGCGCAGTGAGAGAGTGTTGAGCGAGAATAACACAAATTTAACACATCGCTCTCCATTTCTTGTGACAGCCACTAAGAGTCACATGACACATGGAATGGAAAATGGCAAATTGGTACAATTGTGTTTCATTTTCACTGTAGGGGTGTACTCACTTTCGTTCCGCGAGTTCAGACACCAATATACACTTTTATACCAAGCTTCACACTGATTACTTTATATTTTATCAAAGTTTCATATCTTCAGTGTTGTCCCCATGAAAAATATATAATACAATATATACAAAAGGGATGTACTCACTTTTGTGAGATCTGTAGCATGCAATGCTGTGTAACTAAGGCTCATGCTGAGTGTTGTACTTTTTGCCCCCGGGTGATCTATACACAGCATCTTTTTATAGTCTTTTCACTCTTTGATTTTAAAAAAAAGTGAAAATATGCTGATAATACTTTCTGTATGTGGTTTTCTTTGATTGGTTGGTATTTTTTAGTGGTAATAACCTATTATTGTTAGTAATCAATTGGCCCATTTATGTTATTGGGGGTAGGAATGTGGATATTGTATAAATGAGATGAAAGGAAAAAAAACGGTTGCCAACTTAATACTGACACACCACATTTATACCCATTCAAATTAAAAAAACAGTGGCACACTATGGACTAATTCAACTAAGAACCACAAAATTATTTTTCCATGTACTCCTAGTTATCATGTAAGCTTTTTCCAAATTTCTATACTCCTATTTGATAGTTTCTTTAGCCCTATGTGGCCATTGTTTTTATGAATTGAATGTCTAAGACTGTATATACTGGCCCACACCAGTTGGGCATTTGTGCTTATTTTAAACAAGGTTATATTATGAAGATGTGCAAAACCAAATGCTGTTTTTTGACCACCACATATATAGTAATGTGGCAAAACTTTATAGGCATGAGTTAAAAAATGCTGCAAACTAAGAATGATTTAAAAAAATAAGTTGTAATACTTTATTTTGTAATAATCTAGCAAAATGCAAAGTGCATAAACAAAAGATAAATCATAAATGAAATCAAATTTGGTAACCTCTCCTTCGTCTCCAAACAGCGTTCAGTTCAGTCTAAGTACACATGAACGTAATCCAGTCAAGGAGCTTTGTTCCAAAGATTTGGAGAACTAATCCTAACCACAGATCTTCTGTGGATGAATCTTGCACAAATCCTTCTGTCTTTCTGTATCCCAAATATACTATATTTTTATTGAGATCAGGGCTCTTAGGGGGCAACGATAACACTTACAAGGCTGCTTGTTTACACTGAAGAAAGTTCAATAAATGACATTGTGCAGTAGTTTGGGCTCATTGTTACTGCGATAGAATAAAATTAGGTGAGGACGTCTGATGAGCAGCATTTTTTGCAAATTTTTTTCCACACTAACTTAGGACAACATGTATAAGGCAATGTACACACGCTTAAAATGGGACGAATTTCAGTCCGTAACTACGCGCCGTACTGCGTGAATTATTGTCTGGCAACCTCCAGTCCATTAACGGTAAATCCACAGTTCTCAGAGAACTATGGATTAATGTCCTCCCACTCCCTGCTCGGAGAAGTCCGCAGCCGGGGGAGATAAGTACAGTCTCATTTTCTAGCGGCGTATACGCCGCCACTATTAATGAAAGACTATGGGCCGGTGCTAGGTGCCGGCCCACCCGCCCAGCCGACCACGACGGCGTATATGCGGGGCGTAATTACGAACCCGCAAATAAGCCCGTGTGAACAAAGCCTAAAACTTACTTGCAGACAAGTTATTTCTAAATTGATACTGAGGCAATAATGCCACAATATGTATGAACCTGTCCATATGTGGTACATAAATCTGTTGTGTGTATGCAGTGCATAGCAAGTATATCTTGGCACATTCAAAAGTATCGGACCTGGCGCAATTTTGCATACGAATGTTCATCAAATCAATAGTGCAGAGAACGACAGTTTATGGTACAAAAAGAACAACAACCAAAAAGAGCAGCCCGTTCCAATAACATGTTTGCCATTAAAGTTTTGCACAGTAAAGTACATAGGTCTATTTTTTAAACAAAGTTATTATTTTTCAAGAATGCAATAGAATCGATGCAAGGAAAATACAAACCCCATCTGGGTTTTGCAAGTAACTGCAGAAAAATATATTGCCTAATTTGAAAAGAAATAGTGGCAAGGAATTGTTTCAGGAGTGAAAAAAGGTTGTAAAGAAAATTTACTTTTATGCTTCAGTGTTCTTTTTTCTGCGTGCTTTAGATGTACAACCTACATAACACCATAGTTCAAGACTACACATTGCTATCTCCTCTCCGACTTTATAAATAGATAAGGATGACTGAACATATGATGTTATACAAATGGCTCAGTGAGAGTCCTTGTAACGTGACTGCTAAGCCAAAAATTGCAGTGTTTTTCAGATAAAGAGCCAAAAGTTACCATTCACAAATAGTTTCAGTATGAAGATGATTCTGGGCTTATCCAACCAAATCCAGCTTGATCAAAGTCTCTTGATCACATGAATACAGGACTCGACGGTGAGCTAGTTGGGTCAGTTGGTTCAAAAGAATATCAAACTGGAGATCACAACTGAGGGAATAGGTTGCTGGGAAGACATAGACGGATATTTACAATGAGGACATCCCAGGCTTAAAGGGAAATGATATGTTAGAATCAGGGGCGTCAACTAACATTCACAGGGCCCCATTAGGCAAAAGAGATGGGGTCCACCACCAGAATGAAAATAAACTAAAACAGCAGCTAAAGTAGCAATAAAAATGTATAAATAACACCTCATAATATCTAGGGAAACCAAATAGTGAGTGCCTGAGAGCACAAAGCCACTAACCTAAAAGTTGCGTCATCAAAAATTAGAATATCACTGAAAAGATAATTGATATAAAGAATTTAAGTCAAATAAGAGAAGGAACCATACATTGTATAGACACAATACAGTATTAATTACCAGGTTTAAATAAAATGACAATTGTGAGCCCTGATAACAAATTTTCAATGGAATTCAAATTTTTTTTAGATACATTAGTACTAGTACCTCAGAAAAGGAACTATGTACTTATACCTGAGTAGGCCACCTCAACCTTTGGGCCCCCAATATCAGTCACTCACTCCTGGCTACTAATTCTATAGCTATATGACCATGGTCGAAATAACCTCTGTGTGAGTCACTTGGCTGGGTTCACCACAGTTCTAGGTGAGGCAACCAATTCCTCTTGATGCTTGAACCTTCTTTGCTATGTCAGTGAAGATGGCATTGCTGGGAGTCCATGAGCTGGAACCCCAATTTAGTGTTAGAAGGAACGTACTTGCTTAGGCACCAAACAAAGGAAATGATCTTAAATCTTGTTCTTAGCATTTTTAGTTTGTTTATGGAATGTATTGCAAGTTACACCATACAACTTTCACAACCATACAACCTTGTGAGAATATATATGGTACGTATGAAGCTGTATGAGCAACATGAAAATAAATGATTGGGGCACAAGTATGGAAACTGGGCAGACTAGACAGTCATACATTTCAGTAGGTTAGTGGTAGCATTCGTCAGTATGTAAGGGAATGTCTCACAGCAGTTTGGGGGGGGGGGGGGGGGGGGGGGGGGGGGGGGGGGGGGGGGGGGGGGGGGGGGGGGGGGGTGGGGGGGGTGTGTTTTTTTTTTTTTGCTTCATGAATGAGTACTCCCCTGTGTAGACAAAAACATGTGCCTGAGACAATTTTATCTCTATTTGAAAATGGCATGGATTAGTACACCATTTTTGTGACTACATTGGACCACATGTATGAAAACTGTCCGTAGCTTCTAAAACTCACTTTGTTTCCCATAGCAACCAATCACAGTGCCCCTGTCCTTTTTCCAGAGCATTATGTGAAATGAAAGGGGCGCTCTGATTAGTTGCTTTGGGCAACACAGCGAGTTTTAGACCTAGACAGTTTTCATACATGTGGTCCAGTCTGTCAAGACACATTCTAAAACGCCTCTAATCTTATGAATGTGATGCGACATGCCCCTTAAGAATTGGCACAGACAACAGTGTTGAGGACATGCGCTCAAATTTGGCGCAAAACCATTCATAAATATGTCACACAGAGCCCAGGACAGTTTTTCTTTTCTGGTGCCAGAAAACTGTTGCAGCAGATTCATACAGTACAGACCAAAAGATTGGACACACCTTCTCATTCCAACAGTTTTCTTTATTTTCATGACTATAACAAAATGTAATATTCACACTGAAGTCATCGAAAACTATGATTCACATGGAATATATATAACATTACAAAAAAGTGTGAAACAACTGAAAATATGTCTTATAATCTAGGTTCTTCAAAAGTAGCCACCTTTGCATAGATACTGCTTTTCACAATCTTGGCATTCTCATGATGAGCTTCAAGAGGTAGTCACCTAAATGGTCCTTCCAACAGTCTTGAAGGATTTCCTAGAGAGACTTAGTACTTGTTGACACTTTTTGCCCTTCACTCTGGCGGTCCAGCACACCCCAAACCATCTCGATTTTGGGTTTCAGGTCTGGTGACTAATGTTCGAGGCCAGGGTCACCTGCGTAGCACCCCATCACTCTCCTTCGTGGTCAATAGCCTTACACAGTCTGAGGTGTTTTTTGGGGTCAATGTCCTGTTGAAAAAATAAAAGATGCAACCTAAACGCAAACCGGATGGAATATCATGCTGCTGCAAGATGCTGTGGTAACCATGCTGATTCAGCAATCCTTCAAATTTTGAATCAATCCCCAACATGTCACCGAGGCAAAGTACACCACACCATCACACCTCCTCCTCAAATGCTTTCACGGTGGTAACCAGGTCTTTGTTTCCCAGCCTTTCTGCGTCACACAAAGACACGGTGTTGCAACCCAGAGATCTCAATTTGGACCTCATCCAGACAACGCACAGATATACCACTGGTCCTAATGACGCCAGTGTTAGACCTTGTGGTTCTTATTAGCCCAAACAAGTCTCTTCTGCATGTTGCTGTCCTTAGCATTGGTTTCTTCCTAGAGCTATTTTACCATGAAGGCCTGCTGCACACAGTCTCCTCTTAACTCTGTATGGCATGACCTGGTCTCTAATCTGAGCTGCTGTTAACCTGCGATTTCTGAGGCTTGTGACATGTAGAACTTCTCCACTACAGCAGAGGTGACTCTTTGTCTTCCTTTCCCTGGCGGTACCCTCAAGTGAGACAGTTCTTTGTAAGCACTTGTAGCGCTTATCATACTTATTAAACCTTGACAGGGCACACCTGTGAAGTTGAAAACCATTTCATGTGACCACCTTCTTGAGCTGCATCAAGAGAATGCTAAGAGTGTGCAAAGCAGTAAATCAAGCAAAAGGTGGCTACTTTGAAAAACCAAGAATATAAGACAAAATTTCAGTTGTTTCACACAGTTATTGTTAAGTATATAATTCCACATGTGTTACTTGATGCCAATACCTATCTCTGTATCTTTTTAAAAAATACCCCCCCCTTACTATACTCTGTATCCATCCTTCTATCTCTGTATCCATCCTTCTATCTCTGTATCTATCCTTCTGTCTCTGTATCTTTCTATCTCTGTATCCATCCTTCTGTCTCTGTATCTTTCTATCTCTGTATCCATCCTACTACTCTCTGTAACCAACCTTCAATCTGTCTATCCCATCTTTCTACTTCTGAATCTATCAATCTCTGTATCCATCCTTCTATCTCTGTTTCCATCCTAATATCTCTGTATCTATCCTTCTATCTCTGTATCCTTCTGTCTCTGTATCAATCATTCTATCTATCTATCCATCATTCTATCTCTGTATCTATAGTACTGTCTCTGTATAGTTCTATCTATGTATCTATCCTTCTATCTCTGTATCCTTCTATCTCTGTATCTATCCTTCTATCTCTGTATCATTCTAGTCATCTGTATCCAACCGTCTATCTCTGTATCTTTCAATCTCTGTATCCATACTTCTATCTCTGTATAATTTTATCTCTGTATCTTTCTATCTCTTTATCCATCCTCAATCATCTGTATTCCATCCTTCGGTCTCTGATCTTTCATCTCTGTATCTATCCTTCTATCTCTGTATCCATCCTTCTATCTCTGTATCCATCCTTCTATCTCTGTATCCATCCTTCTGTCTCCGTATCCATCCTTCTGTCTCCGTATCTATCCTTCTGTCTCCGTATCCATCCTTCTGTCTCTGTATCCTTCTATCTCTGTATCTATACTTCTATCTCTGTATCCATCCTTCTATCTCTTTACACTAACCTTCAATCTCTAGTATCCATCTTTCTATCTCTGTATCCATCGTCTACTCTCTGTATCATCCTCTATCTCTGTACCATTCCTTCATAATCTCTGTATCTTTTCTATCTCTGATCCATCCCTTCTATCTCTGTATCTATCCTTCTATCTCTGTATCTATCCTTCTATCTCTGTATCGCATCCTTTCTATCACTGTATCCACCTTCTATCACTGTAATCCATCCTTCTATCTCTTTAATCCAGCCTTCTAACTCTGTATCTATCCTCTATCTCTGTATCATCTTCTATCTCTGTAATCCATCCTTCTATCTCTGTGATCAATCCTTCTATCTCCCTGTATCTTCTATCTCTGTTCTATCCTTCTATCCTTGATCTTTCTATCTCTGTATCCATCCTTCTGTCTCCGTATCCATCCTTCTATCTCCGTATCCATCCTTCTGTCTCCGTATCCATCCTTCTATCTCCGTATCCATCCTTCTATCTCTGTATCCATCCTTCTATCTCTGTATCCATCCTTCTATCTCTGTATCCATCCTTCTGTCTCTGTATCCATCCTTCTATCTCTGTATCCATCCTTCTATCTCTGTATCCATCTATCTCTGTATCTATCCTTCTATCTCTGTATCCTTCTATCTCTGTATCTATCCTTCTATCTCTGTATCCATCCTTCTATCTCTGTATCCATCCTTCTATCTCTGTATCTATCCTTCTATCTCTGTATCCATCCTTCTATCTCTGTATCCATCCTTCTGTCTCTGTATCCATCCTTCTATCTCTGTATCCTTCTATCTCTGTATCCATCCTTCTATCTCTGTATCCATCCTTCTGTCTCTGTATCTTTCTATCTCTGTATCCATCCTTCTGTCTCTGTATCTTTCTATCTCTGTATCCATCCTTCTATCTCTGTATCCATCCTTCTATCTCTGTATCCATCCTTCTATCTCTGTATCCATCCATTCTATCTACTGTATCCATCCTTCTATCTCAGTATCCTTCCTATCTCTGTATCAATGCTTCCTGTCTCATCTTTCTATCTCTGTAACCATCCTACCAGACTCTGTATCCATCCTTCTATCTTTCTATCCATCTTTCAATCTCTGTAATCTTCAAATCTCGAATCCATCCATCAATCTCTGATCTATCCTTCTGTCCTGTATCAATCTATCTCTGAATCAAGATCCTTCTTTCTCTTATCTATCTTCTATCTCGTAGTATCCAACCAACTATCTCAGTAACCATCCTTCTATCTCTCTATCTTTCAAACTCTGTATCCATCCTTCTATCTCTTGTATCCTTCTAGATCTCTGTATCCATCCTTCAGTCCTCTGAATCTTTCCATCTCTGTATCCATCCTTCTATCTCTGTATCAAGCCTTCTAACTCTGTATCCTTCTATCTCTGTAACCATCCTTCTACTCTGTATCCATGCCTCAATCTCTGGTATCCATCCTTCTATCCTCTTGTATCATCCTACTATCTCTGGATCCTTCTAATCTCAGTATCCATCCTTCGTCTCTATCTTTCTATCTCTGTATCCATCCTTCTGTCTCTGTATCCATCCTTCTATCTTTCTATCCATCTTTCTATCTCTGTATCTTTCTATCTCTGTATCCATCCTTCTATCTCTGTATCCATCCTTCTATCTCTGTATCCTTCTATCTCTGTATCTATCCTTCTATCTCTGTATCCATCATTCTGTCTCTAGTAGTCCATCCTTCTATCATCGTAACCATCCTTCTATCTCTGTATCCGATCCTTCATCTCTGTAACAATCCATTCTATCTTCTTATCCATCCTCTATCACAGAATCCTTCTATCTCTGTTCCATCCTTCGTTCTCTTGTATCCACCTTCTATCTCTGAATCTTCTATCTCTGTATCTATCCTTCCTATCTCTGTATCTATCCCTTATCAATTCAGTAACTATCCTTCTCTAATCTCAGTATCAGCCTTGCTAACTCTGTATCCATCCTTTCTATCTCTGTATCCATTCTCTATCTCTGTATCCATTCTTCTATCTCTGTATCTATACTTCTATCTCTGTATCTATCCTTCTATCTCTGTATCCAATCCCTTTCTATCACTGTATCCCATCCTTTCAATCTCCTCTGTATCCATCCATCTAACACGAATCTTTCTATCTCTGTATCTATCCTTCTATCTCTGTATCCATCCTTCTATCTCTGTATCCTTCTATCTCTGTATCCATCCTTCTATCTCTGTATCCATCCTTCTATCTCTGTATCCATCCTTCTATCTCTGTATCCATCCTTCTATCTCTGTATCCATCCTTCTATCTCTGTATCTTTCTATCTCTGTATCTATCCTTCTATCTCTGTATCTTTCTATCTCTGTATCCTTCTGTCTCCGTATCCATCCTTCTATCTCCGTATCCATCCTTCTGTCTCCGTATCCATCCTTCTGTCTCCGTATCCATCCTTCTGTCTCCGTATCCTTCCTTCTATCTCTGTATCCATCCTTCTATCTCTGTATCCTTCTATCTCTGTATCCATCCTTCTGTCTCTATCTTTCTATCTCTGTATCCATCCTTCTGTCTCTGTATCCATCCTTCTATCTCTGTATCCATCCTTCTATCTCTGTATCTATCCTTCTATCTCTGTATCCATCCTTCTATCTCTGTATCCATCCTTCTATCTCTGTATCCATCCTTCTATCTCTGTATCTTTCTATCTCTGTATCCATCCTTCTATCTCTGTATCTTTCTATCTCTGTATCCATCCTTCTATCTCTGTATCCATCCTTCTATCTCTGTATCCATCCTTCTATCTCTGTATCCATCCTTCTATCTCTGTATCTTTCTATCTCTGTATCCATCCTTCTATCTCTGTATCCATCCTTCTATCTCTGTATCTTTCTATCTCTGTATCCATCCTTCTATCTCTGTATCCATCCTTCTGTCTCCGTATCCATCCTTCTGTCTCCGTATCCATCCTTCTATCTCCGTATCCATCCTTCTATCTCTGTATCCATCCTTCTATCTCTGTATCCATCCTTCTATCTCTGTATCCTTCTATCTCTGTATCTATCCTTCTATCTCTGTATCCTTCTATCTCTGTATCCATCCTTCTATCTCTGTATCTATCCTTCTATCTCTGTATCTATCCTTCTATCTCTGTATCCTTCTATCTCTGTATCCTTCTATCTCTGTATCCATCCTTCTATCTCTGTATCTATACTTCATATCTGTATCCCCTTCAATCACTTTATCCATCCTTCTGTCTAGTGTCTCAGAATCCTTCTAACTCTGTATCCTACTACTCTGTATCTATCCCTCTATCTCTGTATCCTGATCCTTCTACTTCTATATCTAATCCTTCTATCTCTTTATCATCTTCTGTCTCTTGTATCCTTCTATCTCTGTTTCCATCCTTCTATCTCGTATCCTTCTATCACTGATCCTTCTATCTCTGTATCATCCTTCGTCACTGTACCATCCTTCCTGTCTCTGTATCCTTCGATCTCTGTATCTATCCTTCTATCTCTGTATCCATCCTTCTATCTCTGTATCTATCCCTCTATCTCTGTATCTATCCCTCCCATCTCAGTCTCAAACCTACTATATCTGTATCCTTCTACGTTCTATCTCTGTATCCTTCTATCAAGACTCCATGTATCCTTCTATCTATCCTGTATCATCCTTCTATCTCTGTATCAATCCTTCTATCTCGGTATCAATCCTTAGCTCTCTGTATCTATACTTCTATCTCTGTATCCATTCTATTCACGTATCCATCCTTCAGTCTCTGTATCCATCTATCTCTGTATCCTCCTATCTCTGTATCTTTCCTTCTATCTCTGTATCTATCCTTCTATCTCTGATCTATCCTTCATCTCTGTATCCATCCTTCTATCTCTGGTATCCTTTCTATCTCGTATCCTTCCTATCTCTGTATCTTCTAGTCTCTGTATCCATCCATCCTGACTCTGTATCTATTCTATCTCTGTATCTTTCTATCTCTGTATCTTTCTATCTCTGTATCGATCCTTCTATCTCTGAAATCCTTCAAACTCTTGTGATCTATTCCTTCTATCTCTGTATCTATCCTTCTATCTCTGTATCTATCCTTCTATCTCTGTATCCATCCTTCTATCTCTGTATCCATCCTTCTATCTCTGTATCAATCTATCTCTGTATCTATCAATCTATCTATCTATCTATCTATTCCTGTATCTTCTAACTCTAATCCATCCTTCTATCTCTGTTATCCTTCAATCTCGTATCCAGTCCTTCTATCTCGGAATCTATCCTTCTATCTCTGTATCCTTCCTATCTATCTCTGTATCCATCCTTCTATCTCGAAGTCCTCCTTCTATCTCTGTATCTTTCTATCTCTGTATCCTTCTATCTCTGTATCCTTCTATCTCTGTATCCTTCTATCTCTGTATCTATCCTTCTATCTCTGTATCTATCCTTCTATCTCTGTATCCATCCTTCTATCTCTGTATCCATCCTTCTATCTCTGTATCCATCCTTCTATCTCTGTATCCATCCTTCTATCTCTGTATCTATCCTTCTATCTCTGTATCTATCCTTCTATCTCTGTATCTATCCTTCTATCTCTGTATCCATCCTTCTATCTCTGTATCCATCTTCATCACTGTAATCCATCCTTCTGTCTCGTATCTTCTAGCTCTGTATCTTTCTATCTCTGTATCTCTCTATCTCTGTTCTTTTCTATCTCTGTATCTTACCTTCTATCTCTGATCTATCCTCTTATCACTGTATCTCACCTTCTTCTCTGTATCCATCCTTCTATCTCTGTATTCCTTCCTCTATCTCTGTATCCATCCTTCTATCTCTGTATCCTTCTATCTCTGTATCTATCCTTCTATCTCTGTATCTATCCTTCTATCTCTGTATCTATCCTTCTATCTCTGTATCCTTCTATCTCTGTATCCATCCTTCTATCTCTGATCTATCTCTACTCTGTATCCATCTTTCTATCTCTGTATCCATCCTTCTATCTCTGTATCCATCCTTCTATCTCTGTATCCATCCTTCTATCTCTGTATCTTTCTATCTCTGTATCTATCCTTCTATCTCTGTATCTATCCTTCTATCTCTGTATCTATCCTTCTATCTCTGTATCCATCCTTCTATCTCTGTATCCATCCTTCGTTATCCTCTTATTCTTTCTATACTCCTGTATACTATCCTATCATGTCACTGTATGCTTTTCATATCTCTGTATCCATCCTTCAATCTCTGTAACCATCCTTCTATCACTGATCTTGCCTTCTAATCTCTGTATCCATCCTTCTACTCTGTATCCTTCTATCGCTGTATCTTTTCTATCTCTGTATCTATCCTTCAATCCTTGTAACCATCTTTTCTCTATCTCTGTATCTTCATCTCTTACTTTCCAATCTCTGTATCTATCCTTCTATCTCTGTATCTTTCTATCTCTGTATCTATCCTTCTGTCTCTGTATCTTTCTATCTCTGTATCCATCCTTCTATCTCTGTATCCATCCTTCTATCTCTGTATCTATCCTTCTATCTCTGTATCCTTCTATCTCTGTATCTATCCTTCTATCTCTGTATCCATCCTTCTATCTCTGTATCTATCCTTCTATCTCTGTATCTTTCTATCTCTGTATCCATCCTTCTGTACGTCTCCGCTCCGGTGTAATTTTCGCCCCCTCCTCGCCGGTCACTGATGGAGGAACCGTCCCCTCCGGCTACAATTGCTGACGATTAGAACTTCAAAGCTTCCCCGGGGAGCGGCCGCCGCGGATTCCTCTGGAACAATTCCCTTCACATTGATAATTCAGCCGGATCTGCGCGAGCTCCAGGAATAATGCGCCCCCCCCGCCCCCCCGCCCCCCGTCACCGGGTTCATGGAGGGTGCGAGTCGCCTGATTGAAGACACCAAGGTCTGCGCCGAGATCCCGAAAACCAACTCAGGACCGAGCATCACCGGCTCCACACCTCATAACCCTCGCAGGGTGCTGGAGCTGCACGAGGGTGGATGGTGGACCCCCCCCCCCATCTGACATACGGCCCCCACCATGGACAGTGTGGACCCCCCCCATCTGACATACGGCCCCCACCATGCACAGTGTGGACCCCCCCCCATCTGACATACGGCCCCCACCATGGACAGTGTGGACCCCCCCCATCTGACATACGGCCCCCACCATGGACAGTGTGGACCCCCCCCCATCGCTGACATACGGCCCCACATGGACAGTGTGGACCCCCCCATCTGACATACGGTCCCCACCATCTGACATACGGCCCCCACCATGGACAGTGTGGACCCCCCCCATCTGACATACGGCCCCCACCATGCACAGTGTGGACCCCCCCCCCATCTTGACATACGCCCCCGACCAAGCACAGTGTGGTACCCCCCCCATCTGACATACGGCCCCCACCATCTGACATACGGCCCCCACCATGACAGTGTGGACACCCCCCCATCTGACATACGGCCCCCACCATGGACAGTGTGGACCCCCCCCCATCTGACATATACGGCCCCCCCCATTGACAGTGTGGACCCCCCCATCTGACCTACGGTCCCCACCATCTGACATACGGCCCCCACCATGGACAGTGTGGAACCCCCCCCACTGACATACGGGCCCCCACCGATGCACAGTGTCGGACCCCCCCCCCCATCTGACATACGGCCCCCACCATGCACAGTGTGTACCCCCCCCATCTGACATATCGGCCCCACCATCTGACATACGGCCCCCCCCCACCAAGGACAGTGAGGACGCACCCCCCCCATCTTGACATACGGCCCCCCCCATGCACAGTGTGGACCCCCCCCCCATCTGACATACGGCCCCCACCATGCACAGTGTGGACCCCCCCCCCCACATCTGACATACGGCCCCCACCATGGACAGTGTGGACCCCCCTCCCATCTGACATACGGCCCCCACCATGCACAGTGTGGACCCCCCCCCCATCTGACATACGGCCCCCACCTTGGACAGTGTGGACCCTCCCCCCCCCACTGACATAGCGTACGGCCCCCAACCATGTGAAAGTGTGTGGGACCCCCCTCCCATCTGACATACGGCCCCCACCATGCACAGTGTGGACCCGACCCCCGCCCTTCTGTTATACGGCCCCCACCATGCACAGTGTGGACCCCCCCCCCCTCCCATCTGACATACGGCCCCCACCATGGACAGGTGGACCCCCCCCCCCCCAATCGACAAACGGTCACCCACCATGCACAGTGTGGACCCCCCCCCCCCCATCTGACATACGGCCCCCACCATGCACAGTGTGGACCCCCCCCCCATCTGACATACGGCCCCCACCATGGACAGTGTGGACCCCCCCCCCCCCATCTGTACAGTACGGCCCGCCACCATGGACAGTTGGACCCCCCTCCCATCTCTGACATACGGGTCCCCCACCATGCATAGTGGGGACCCCCCCCCACTGATATACGGCCCCACCATGCACAGTGAGACCCCCCAACAGACATACTGCCCCCACCATGGCCAGTGGTGGCCTCCACCCACCCCCCATATGCTGATATATCATAGCGGGCCCCCACCATGCCAGTGTGGACCCCCCCCCATCTGATATACGGCCCCCACCATGCACAGTGTGGACCCCCCCATCTGACATACGGCCCCCACCATGGACAGTGTGGACCCCCCCCCCCCATCTGACATACGGCCCCCACCATGGACAGTGTGGACCCCTCGCACATCTGAACATACGGGCCCCCATCTGGACATGTGTGACCCCCCCCATCTGACATACGGCCCCCACCATGCACAGTGTGGACCCCCCCCCATCTGACAATGAACTGCCCCCCACAAATGACATGTGGGTGGAGCCCCCCCCCCTCCCATCAGATGTATAACGGCCCTCCACCATGGGACAGTGTGTACCCCCCCCATCTGACATACGGCCCCCCCCCCACAAGGACAGTGTGGCCCCCCCCCCCATCTGACATACGACCCCCACCATGCACAGTGTGGACCCCCCCATCTGACATACGGCCCCCACCATGGACAGTGTGGACCCCCCCCCCATCTGACATACGGGCCCCACCCTGCTCCGTGTGGACCCCCCCCCCCATCTGACATACGGCCCCCACCATGCACAGTGTGGACCCCCCCCCATCTGACATATACGGCCCCCACCATGGACAGTGTGGACCCCCCCCCCCATCTGACATACGGCCCCCACCATGGACAGTGTGGACCCCCCCCACATCTACATACGCCCCCACCATGGACATTTGTGGACCCCCCCCATCTGAATAACGGCCCCCACCATGCACATTGTTGATCCCCCACCCCATCTGACAACGGGCCCCCCACCAGCACTAGTGTGGACCCGACCCCCCCCATCTGACATACTGCCCCCACCATGGACAGTGTGGACCCCCCCCATCTGATATACGGCCCCCACCATGCACAGTGTGGATCCCCCCCCCCATCTGACATACGGCCCCCACCATGCACAGTGTGGACCCCCCCCCCATCTGACATACAGCCCCCACCATGCACAGTGTGGACCCCATCTGATATACGGCCCCCACCATGGACAGTGTGGACCCCCCCCCATCTGATATACGGCCCCCACCATGCACAGTGTGGACCCCCCCCCCCATCTTGAACATATGGCCCTCCCCACCATGGACAGTGTGGACCCCCCCCCCCTCCCATCTGACATACGGCCCCCACCATGGACAGTGTGGACCCCCCCCCATCTGATATACGGCCCCCACCATGGACAGTGTGGACCCCCCCCCCCATCTGACATACGGCCCCCACCATCTGACATACGGCCCCCACCATGGACAGTGTGGACCCCCCCATCTGACATACGGTCCCCACCAAGGCCAGTGTGGACCCGCCCCCCCCCATCTGACATAGCGAGGCCCCCACCATGCACAGTTTGGACCCCCCCCCCATGCTGACATAACGGCGCCCCCACCAAGCACAGTGTGGACCCCCCCCCCATCTGACATAACGCCCCACCATGCACAGTGTGGACACCCCCCCCATTCTGACATACGGCCCCCACCATTGACAGTGTGGACCCCCAACTGATATAGCGGCCCCACCATGCACAGTGTGGACCCCCCCGCCCCATCTGATATACCCCCCACCATGCACAGTGTGTGGTCCCCCCCAATCTGACATACGGCTCGCCCACCATGCACAGAGGTGGACCCCCATCTGATATAACGGCCCCCACGCATGCCACAGTGTGGACCGCGCCCCCATCCCTGACATACACGGGCCCCACCCAATGCACAGTGTGGACCCCCCCCCCCTGTGAAATACGCCCCCCACCATTGACAGTGTGGACCCCCCCCCATCTGACTTCCGGCCCCCACCATGCTCTGTGTGGACCCCCCCCCCCATCTGATATACGGCCCCCACCATGCACAGTGTGGACCCCCCCCATCTGACATACGGCCCCCACCATGCACAGTGTGGACCCCCCTCCCATCTGATATACGGCCCCCACCATGGACAGTGTGGACCCCCCCCATCTGACATACGGCCCCCACCATGGACAGTGTGGACCCCCCCCCCCCTCTACATACGGGCCCCCCCAAGACAGTGTGGACCCCCCCCCCCTCGACAAAAGGCCCCCCCCATGACAGTGTGGACCCCCCCCCCCTCGAAAACGGCCCCCACCAGCACATGTGGACCCCCCCCCCTCTGACATACGGGCCCCCACCAGGACAGTGGGACCCCCCCCCCCCTCTGAATACGGCCCCCCCCAAGACATGTGGACCCCCCCCCCCCAATACGCCCCCCCCCCAAAGCAAAATGTTGGGCCCCCCATCCCGACATACGGCCCCCACCCATGGGGGAGTGCATGACCCAAACATTCTTTACACCTGGGCATGCATGACCCAGACCCCCTTCACGGGGCAGTGGGAAACCCCCGACCTCCTCACACGGACCCTGGCAAAGACCCCAAAAACCGCCCTACACTGGACAGTGCATGACCCAGACCTCCTCACACTGGACAGTGCATGACCCAGACCTCCTCACACTGGACAGTGCATGACCCAGACCTCCTCACACTGGACAGTGCATGACCCAGACCTCCCCCCCCCCCCACACCGGACAGTGCCAAAACCCAGGCTCCCCCTCATACTGGACAGTGGGATGACCCAGACCTCCTCATACCCGGGCTGCAAAAGGGCCCAGACCTCCTCACACTGGACAGTGCATGACCCCAGACCTCCTCAAAACGGACAGGGCCCTGACCCAACCTCCTCAACTGGGCAGTGCTGACCCAGACCTCCCCAAAACCCGGGCATGCATGACCCAAAACCTCCCCCAAACTGGACATGCATTTAAACCCAAACCCCCCCCCACTGGAAAAGTGCCTGACCCAACCTTCCCCCAAAAACTGGGCAGTGCATGACCCGACCCTTTCCCCCCACGGGCAGTTCATGACCCGACCTCCCCCCCCACTGGACAGTCATGACCAGACCTCCCTTTACAAATTTGGAACCCGTGCATGAACCCAGACCCCCCCAAACGGCAGTGCAACCCCCGACCTCCCCACCCCGGACAATTTCATACCCAGACCCCCCAAACCCTGGACAGGCTTTTCCCAGACCTCCCCACTGGGCGGGCAACCCAGAAACCCCCCTACACGGGGAAAATGCCCGGCCCAACCCCCCACCCCTGGGCCGGGGCGGGCCCAAGCCCCCCACCTGGACAGTGCTTACCCAGACATCCCCAAAACTGGACATGCAGACCCAAAAATCCTCAACTGGGAACCCGTGCAAGGAAACCCCCAAAAACCCCCCCCACTGGACCAAATGCATACCCAGACCTCCCCCCAAATGACTGCCTGACCCACACAACCCCCCCTCAAACCCCCCCGGGCAGTGCCCTTAAAACCTCCTCCAAAACTGGACATGCCCTGACCCCAAAAACCCCTCACACCTTTGGGCAGGCCCGACCCAGACCCCTCCCCCCCCCTGGAAGTGCATGACCCCAACCTTTCCCCCACTGGGCGTGCATACCCCAAACCTCCCCACAAAAGGGATCAGTGGCCTTTACCCAACCTCCCCCCCCCTGAACATGGGATGACCCGAAACCCCCCACACTGGACTGCCTTACCCAGCCTTCCCCCAACTGGACTGCATGCCCAGACCCCCCACACTGAACGTGCATACCCCAGACCTCCTCATACTGGCAGTGCTGAAACCAAAACCCCCCCCCCCCACTGGAAAAGTGGGAAAACCCAGACCTCCTCATACTGGACAGTGCATGACCCAGACCTCCTCATACTGGACAGTGCATGACCCAGACCTCCTCATACTGGGCAAATGCATGGCCCGGGCCTCCTCAAAACTGGGACAGTGCATTTACCCAAAACCTCCTCAACTGGGCATGCGACCCCCCACCTCCCACACTGAACAGTGCATGAAACCCCCGACCTCCTCATACTGGGGCAGGGGCCCTGACCAAGGGCCCCCCCCCCCCCCCACTGGAACTCCCGACCCAACCTCCCCTTTCTGGACAAAGCTGACCCCGACCTCCTCCCTTTCTGGGCATGCATGACCCAACCCCCCCTATAAATGGACATGGGATGGAAACCCCAAACCCCCATAAATGGAAAGTGCATGACCCAGGCCCTCCTCATACTGGGCAGTGCAAAGACCCAGACCTCCTCCCCACGGAATGGCTTATGGACCCCCGACCTCCCCCATACTGGGCAGTGGGATGACCCCAAAGGGCCCCCCCAACCCCTGGACATGGGAAAGACCCAGACCTCCCTACAAATGGGCAAAATGCTGACCCAAAAACCCCCCACACTGGACAGTGCATGACCCAGACACTCCCACACTGGACAGTGGGCCCGGGCCCAGACCCTTTCCCCCACCCCGGGGCCTGCATGACCCAAACCCCCCCAAAACTGGACAGTGCCGGGGACCCAGACCTCCTCATAACTGGGACATTTCCTACCCGACCTCCTCACACTTTGGGCCCGGCATGACCCTAAAACCCCCCTACACTGGACAGTGCATGACCCAGACCTCCCTACAAAATGGAAAAGTGCAGACCCAACCTTCCCCACACTGGGCAGTGCTTTTCCCAACCTCCTCACACCGGACCCGTGCATGACCCAGGGGCCCCCCCCACACTGGGCATGCCCTGACCCAGACCTCCTCACCCGGGACAGTGCATGACCCAACCTCCCATACTGGACATTGGGATGACCCAACCCTTTCCCCATATGGACATGCATGACCCAGACCTCCCCATACGGGCAGGGCAAACCCCGAAACCCCCCCATACTGGACATGCAAAGCCCCCGGCCCCCTCATTAAATGGAAAATGGGATGACCCAAAACCCCCCCAAACGGACAGTGCATGGCCCCAGACCTCCTCACACGGCCCCCTGGGAAGGAAACCCCAAACCCCCCCCACCCGGGGCAGTGCAAAACCCAGACCCCCCACACACCCGGAAAAGGGCAAGGCCCGACCCCCCTACCTGGACAGTGCATTTCCCAACCCCCCCCCCACACTGGAACACTGCAGGGCCCAAACCTCCTCCCCCACTGGACACCCGCATTACCCAAACCTCCCACACTGGACAGGCATGAAAACCCCAAACCCCCCACACTGGACCCCTGCATGACCCAAAACCCCCCACACGGGCACGCATACCCAACCTTTCCCCACACCCGGGCACTGCATGACCAGGGCCTCCTCACACGGGGGGAACCCGTGCCCTGACCCCGACCCCCCACACGGAAAAGTGCAATTTAACCCCAAACCCCCCCACACGGACATGCAAGGGCCCAACCTCCCTCAAAAATGAACAGGCTGACCCAAACCCCCCTCCACGGGGCAGTTCCTTCCCAACCCCCCCACAAATGGCAGTGCTTACCCAAGAACCTCCCCCCAAAAAGGGAAAATTTCAGACCCAAACCTCCCCCCATACGGGCAGTGCATACCCAGAAACCCCCTCAACGGGGAAAGGGAAAGACCAAGACCCCCCCCCCCCCCCACACTGCAGTGCATGCCAAGGGCCCCCCCACCTGGGCGGCTACCCAGAAACCCCCTCATACTGGACAGTCATGACCCAGACCTTTCCCCATACCCCGGACAGTGCCCTGAACCCCCGACCCCTCAAACAGGACATCATTACCCAACCTCCTCATACCTTTTCAGTGCAGACCCAACCCCTCATACTGGACTTTCAGGCCCAGACCCCCCTCATTCGGGGCAGCAGAAACCCGAACCCCTCCAAACTGGGCAATGCCCTACCCCAAACCCCCCTACTGGACCCGTCATTACCAAGACCCCCCCACACTGGACAGTGCATGACCCAACCCCCCCTCACTGGAAAGGGATGACCCAGAAAACCCCCCACCTGGACAGTGCAAGAAACCCCGAGACCCCCCCACTGGGAAAAGGGGCATGCCCCGACCTCCTCCACGGACAGTGCATGACCCAACCCCCCCCACCGGCACTGCATACCCCCAAAAATTCCCCCCGGGCCATTTTCATCCCCAAAAACAATTTAAAAACCTCCCCCTAAGATTTTTCAACAAACACTAAGACTTTTACAACAAAAGATATTATATGAAACCCAAAAATTCCCCAATTTAAAGGGGAAAACATGAAAAAGAACCCTGGCTTTGGGGTTTTTTTCCCTTCCACAACCCTCCATATAAAATTTCCCCTAAACCGAGGGCCCCTCAAACAAGTCCATACCCCGTCCAAACCTCTACATACAAACATTACCCTGGGCCCACCCTCACATACAAACATTACATGGCCACCCTTTTACACAAACCCTTACGGGCCCACCCCCCCACGTTTAAAAAACTTCTTGGCCAGCCCTCTACATACAAACATTATATGGCCGACCCTCTACATAAAGGAACATTAAAATGGCCGAGCCCTCAAATACAAGCCCTTACATGGCCCCAGCCCCCACATACAAACTTTTTAAAGGCCCAGCCCTCCCACCCCCTTTCAAACATTTTCAGGGCCGGCCCCTACATAAAGACATTACAGAACCGGGCCCCCTACATACAAACATTTACATGGGCCCACCTTCTTCATACAAACATTACTTTCCGAACCCTCTACATACAAGACTTTTAAAAGGGCCCAAACCTCTACATACAAGACAACATTTCCCCAAACCCTCACCTACAAAAACATTTCCCCTGGGGCCCAGCCCCCTTATACAAGGGCATATATTGGGCCGAGCCCTCTACCTACAAGACATTACATGGCCGAGCCCTCTACATACAAAACCCTTACAGGCCGAACCCCCCTACCAACCCAAACATTCCCGGGGCCCAGCCCCCACCCCAAAAAGACATTCCCTTTGGGCCAAGGGCCCCTACCCCACAAGACCCAAAAATTGCCGAGCCCCCCTACCCCACAAACATTACATGGCCAGCCCTCTACCTACAAGAAAATTAAATGGGCCCAACCCCTACATACAAGACCCTACAAAAAACCAGCCCCCTTATACAAACATTACAAAGGGCCCACCCTCTAATTTCAAGACTTTTTCATGGCCGAGCCCTCTACTTTCAAAAATTACAACCGAGACCTCTACAAACAAGACATTACATCCGGACCTCTACTTTTTTTAAAGGGGAAAAATTACATGGGCCAGCCCTTACATACAAGACTTACATGGCCCCCTCACTTTCAAACATTTCATTTGGGCCCAGACCTCTACCTACAAAACATTACAAAGGGCCACCCTCTACATACAAACATTCCCGGGCCAACCCTCTACATACAAGACATTACATGGCCGAGCCCTCTACATACAAGACATTACATGGCCGAGCCCTCTACATACAAGACATTACATGGCCGAGCCCTCTACATACAAGACATTAAATGGGCCCCCCCTTCATTTCAAGACATATATGGGCCCCCCCCTCACCTACAAGACATTACAAAGGCCGACCCCCTTCAACAAGACATTACTGACCAAGACCACCGGGCCCCAACAGACCTTTCCCACACGGGCGAACCACCCACACAGGAAGAAACCCCGCACACAACCCGGGCCACCCACACACCGGGGAAACCCCCGCAAAAACCCGCACGAACCTCCCCACACACAAAAGACCTCCGGGACACAACGGACCCCCCCCACACAACAACCCCGCCCCAGGGCGGGACCTCCCCCCACACCCGGGCAGACCTCCGCACACAGACAAACCTCCCCACACACACGAGACCACCCCCCACAAAGCACGAGAACCCACCCCACACACCGAACCCCCCACACAGGGCCAAACCCCTTTCCCACACAGACGGGCCCCGCACCAGGGCGAACCCAAAAGCACACAGGGCAGACCTCCGCACCACAGGAAAGAAAACCCCCGCACCCAGACGAGACCTCCCCCCCCACAAAAAGAACCCCCGGGACACAGCACGAACCCCCCGCACACAGCAAAAAGACCCCGCACACAGCACAACCCAAACCCCCACCCAAGGGCGGAGACCACCGCCACAGGGCGAGACCCCCCGCACACCCGACGGGGACCTCCCCACCCAGGCCGAGACCCCCGCAAAACAGAACCAGACCCCGCACACAAACCGGGGAAACCCCCCCACAGGAAAGGGGACCTCCGCAAAACAGGGCGAACCACCGCACACGGGGCGGGGAAACCTTTCCCCACACAGGACGGAGAACCCCCGCACCCCAGGGCAGAACCCCCGCACACAGCAGGAGACCACCGCACACTCCCCGGGTCTACTACATGGGACCCACATCACTTTCCTTTAAACTGGGCCATAGGGCCCTGATGGAAAAGGCTGGAAAAATCTAAATCTTTCTCCCCCGCGCCTGGGAACCCCCATCGACTCCCCCCGGGTGCCAAAATAGTTTTGGAAAATAGAAAAGGGCACTAGCAGAGTACCATTAATACTGGATATAAAAGGGCACTACCAAGGACCAGTAGGGTAGTTAATTAAAAGGGCACTACCGAAGGGGCCGTAATCCCGGGATAGAAAAGGTCACTACCCGAGGAAACCCTTTGAAAACGGGGGTATAGAAGGGGCACCCACCCGAGGAGCCCTTTGAACTGGGTTAGAAGGGTACTACCAGAGGCCAGTAATAAGGGAAAAAGAAGGGCACAACCCAGAAAGGGGCCATTAGAAAACTGGAAAGAGAAGGTCACTACCAGAGGGGCCATTAATAAATGGAAAAGAATCCCCTAACCCCGAGGCCATTAGAAAACTGGGGTAAAAAAAGGTCAAATTCCCCAAAGGGTCCAGGAGATACTGGATATAGAAGGTCCACTAGCAGAGGAGCCATTAGATACTGGATATAGAAGGTCACTAGCAAGGAGCATTAGACTGGATATAGAAGGTCACTAGCCGAGGAGCCATTAGATACTGGATATGAAGGTCACTAGCGAAAGGGGCCAGTAGATACTGGATATAGAAGGTCACTACCCGAGGAGCCATTAGATACTGGATAAGAAGGTCACTACAGAGGATCCATTAGAACTGGATATAGAAGGGCACTACCAGAGCAGCCATTATATACTGCATATAGCAGGTCACTACCAGAGGAGCCAGTAGAACGGATATAGAAGGTCACTACAGAGGAGCCATTAATACTGGATATAGAAGGTCACTACCAGAGGAGCCATTAGATACTGGATTAGAAGGTCACTACCAGAGGAGCCAAGTAGAACTGGTTTTAGAAGGTCACTACAGAGGAGCCATAGATACTGGATATAGAAGGTCACTAGCAGAGGAGCCATTAGATACTGGATATAGAAGGTCACTACCAGAGGAGCCATTAGATACTGGATATAGAAGGTCACTACCAGAGGAGCCAGTAGATAGTGAATATAGAAGGACACTAGCAAAGGAGCCATTAGATACTGGATATAGAAGGTCACTACCAGAGGAGCCAGTAGATACTGGATATAGAAGGTCACTAGCAGAGGAGCCATTAGATACTGGATATAGAAGGTCACTACCAGAGGAGCCAGTAGAACTGGGTATAAAGGGCACTACCCAAAGGGGCCAGTAGATCTGGATATAGAAGGTTTACTACCAGAGGAGCCATTAGATACGGATTTTAGAAGGTCACTACCAGAGGAGCCATTAGATACTGGTTTAGAAGGTCACTACCAAGGAGCCAGTAATACTTTGGGTATAGAAGGTCACTACAGAGGACCATTTGATACTGGATATAGAAGGTCACTACCAGAAGAAACCAGTTTGAATGGAATAAAGGTCACTAACAGAGGAGCCATTAGAACGGATATAGAAGGTCACTAGCAGAGGAGCCATTAGATACTGGATATAGAAGGTCACTACCAGAGGAGCCATTAGATACTGGATATAGAAGGTCACTACCAGAGGAGCCATTAGATACTGGATATAGAAGGTCACTAGCAGAGGAGCCATTAGATACTGGATATAGAAGGTCACTAGCAGAGGAGCCATTAGATACTGGATATAGAAGGTCACTAGCAGAGGAGCCAGTAGATACTGGATATAGAAGGTCACTACCGAAAGGGGCCTAGATACTGGATATAGAAGGTCACTAGCAGAGGAGCCATTAGATATGGATATAGAAGGGCACTACAGAGAGCCATTAGATACTGGATATAGAAGGTCACTACCAGAGGAGCCATTAGATACTGGATATAGAAGGTCACTACCAGAGGAGCCATTAGATACTGGATATAGAAGGTCACTAGCAGAGGAGCCATTAGATACTGGATATAGAAGGTCACTACCAGAGGAGCCATTAGATACTGGATATAGAAGGTCACTACCAGAGGAGCCATTAGATACTGGATATAGAAGGTCACTACCAGAGGAGCCATTAGATACTGGATATAGAAGGTCACTACCAGAGGAGCCATTAGATACTGGATATAGAAGGTCACTACCAGAGGAGCCATTAGATACTGGATATAGAAGGTCACTACCAGAGGAGCCAGTAGATGCTGTATATAGAAGGTCACTAACAGAGGAGCCATTAGATACTGGATATAGAAGGTCACTACCCGAGGGAGCCTAGATACTGGATATAGAAGGTCACTACCAGAGGAGCCATTAGATACTGGATATAGAAGGTCACTACCAGAGGAGCCAGTAGATACTGGATATAGAAGGTCATACCAGAGGGGCCCTTAGATACTGGATATAGAAGGACCTACCAGAGGAGCCATTAATACTGGATATAGAAGGTCACTACCAGAGGGACCAGTAGATGCTGGATATAGAAGGTCACTAACAGAGGAGCCATTTGATACTGGATATAGAAGGTCACTACCAGAGGAGCCATTAGATACTGGATATAGAAGGTCACTACCAGAGGAGCCAGTAGATGCTGGATATAGAAGGTCACTACCAGAGGAGCCAGTAGATGCTGGATATAGAAGGTCATACAGAGGAGCCATTAGATACTGGATATAGAAGGTCCCCTAACAGAGGAGCCATTAGATACTGGAATAGAAAGGGCATACCAGAGGAGCCATTAGATACTGGATATAGAAGGTCACTAGCAGAGGAGCCATTAGATACTGGATATAGAAGGTCACTACCAGAGGAGCCAGTAGATGCTGGATATAGAAGGTCACTAGCAGAGGAGCCAGTAGATGCTGGATATAGAAGGTCACTAACAGAGGAGCCATTAGATACTGGATATAGAAGGTCACTACCAGAGGAGCCATTAGATACTGGATATAGAAGGTCACTACCAGAGGAGCCATTAGATACTGGATATAGAAGGTCACTAACAGAGGAGCCATTAGATACTGGATATAGAAGGTCACTACCAGAGGAGCCATTAGATACTGGATATAGAAGGTCACTACCAGAGGAGCCATTAGATACTGGATATAGAAGGTCACTAACAGAGGAGCCATTAGATACTGGATATAGAAGGTCACTAGCAGAGGAGCCATTAGATACTGGATATAGAAGGTCACTACCAGAGGAGCCAGTAGATACTGGATATAGAAGGTCACTACCAGAGGAGCCATTAGATACTGGAGATAGAAGGTCACTAACAAGGGGCCATTAGATAACTGGATATAGAAGGTCACTACCAGAGGAGCCATTAGATACTGGATATAGAAGGTCACTACCAGAGGAGCCATTAGATACTGGATATAGAAGGTCACTACCAGAGGAGCCAGTAGATACTGGATATAGAAGGTCACTAGCAGAGGAGCCATTAGATACTGGATATAGAAGGTCACTACCAGAGGAGCCATTAGATACTGTATATAGAAGGTCACTAACAGAGGAGCCAGTAGATACTGGATATAGAAGGTCACTAGCAGAGGAGCCATTAGATACTGGATATAGAAGGTCACTACCAGAGGAGCCATTAGATACTGGATATAGAAGGTCACTACCAGAGGAGCCATTAGATACTGGATATAGAAGGTCACTACCAGAGGAGCCATTAGATACTGGATATAGAAGGTCAAAACAGAGGAGCCATAGATCTGGATATGAAGGTCACTACGAGAGCCATTAAAATGGATTAAAGGTCACTACAGTGGACCATTAGTACTGGTATAAAGGTCACTACCAAGGAGGAGCCATTAGATACTGGATATAGAAGGTCACTACCGAGGAGCCATTAGATACTGGATTTTAGAAGGTCACTACAGAGGAGCCATTAAAATACTGGATATAGAAGTCACTACCAGAGAGCCATTAGATTACTGGATATAGAAGGTCACTACCAGAGGAGCCAAATAGATGCTGGATATGAAGGTCACTAACAGAGGAGCCATTAGATACTGGTATAGAAGGTCACTAACAGAGGGAGCCATTAGATACTGGATATAGAAGGTCACTACCAGAGGACCATTAGATTTCTGGATATAGAAGGTCACTAGCAGAGGAGCCATTAGATACGGATTTTAGAGGTCACTACCAGAGGAGCCAGTAATGCGGATATAGAAGGTCACTGCAGAGAGCCAGTAGATGCTGGATATAGAGGTCACTAACAGAGGAGCCATTAGATTCTGGATATAGAAGGGCACTACCAGAGAGCCATTAGATACTGGATATAGAAGGTCACTACCAAGGGAGCCATTAGATACTGGTTTTAGAAGGTCACTACAGAGGCCTTAGTACGGATATAGAAGGTCACTACCAGAGAGCCAAAAAATGGATATAAAAGGTCACTACCAGAGAGCCATAGATACTGGATTTTAGAAGGTCACTACAAGGACCATTAGATACTGGATATAGAAGGTCATAGCGAGGGCCCTTAGATACTGGATATAGAAGGTCACAACCAGGGAGCAGTAGATATGGGGTATAAGGCCATCCAGAGGACCATGATACTGGATATTTGTAAGGTCCCCTAACAGAGGAGCCATTAGATACTGGATATAGAAGGTCACTAGCAGAGGAGCCATTAGATACGATTTTAGAAGGGCACTACCAGAGGAGCCAGTAGATACTGGTTTTAGAAGGTCACTACCGAGGAGCCGTAGTACTGGATAAGAAGGTCACTACAAGGGCCATTAGATTTGGGTATAAAGGTCACTAACCAGAGGAGCCATTAGATACTGTATATAGCGGTCACTAACGAGGACCATTAAAATACTGGATATAGAAGGTCACTAGCAGAGGAGCCAGTAGAATACTGGATATAGAAGTCACTACCAGAGGAGCCATTAGATAACTGGATATAGAAGGTCACTACCAGAGGAGCCATTAGATACTGGATATAGAAGGTCACTACCAGAGGAGCCATTAGATACTGGATATATAAGGTCACTAACAGAGGAGCCAGTAGATACTTGATATAGAAGGTCACTAGCAGAGGGGCCAGGAGATACTGGAGATAGGAGGTCACTACCAGAGGAGCCATTAGATACTGGATATAGAAGGTCACTACCAGAGGAGCCATTAGATACTGGATATAGAAGGTCACTACCAGAGGAGCCATTAGATACTGGATATAGAAGGTCACTAACAGAGGAGCCACCGACTGTCTCGTGTTGGGGATATCCCAACTCCACTCTGATGGCAGATTTAGAGGGAAATAAGGATTGGACATGGAGGATTTCAACATAGCTCCCGCTGGAGATAACCTGCTACCTGAGGGGACAGAGGAGTCTGGAGGGAGAGGACAGAGGAGTCTGGAGGGAGGAGGAGGACAGAGGAGTCTGGAGGGAGGAGGAGGACAGAGGAGTCTGGAGAGAGGAGGAGGACAGAGGAGTCTGGAGGAGGAGGACAGAGGAGTCTGGAGGAGGAGGACAGAGGAGTCTGGAGGGAGGGGGACAGAGGGTTCTGGAGGGGGGAGGAGGACAGAGGAGTCGGAGGAGGAGGGCAGAGGAGTCTGGAGGGAGGAGGGCAGAGGAGTCTGGAGGGAGGAGGACAGAGAGTCTGGGGGAGGAGGCAGAGGAGTCTGGGTGGAGGAGGAGGACAGAGGATATCTGGAGGAGGAGGGACAGGGAGTGTGGAGGGGAGGGACAGAGGAATCTGGAGGTGGGGGAGACAGAGGAGTCTGGAGAGGGAGGAGGGGCAGAGGAGGGCGAGGAGGGGAAAGAGTCTGGAGGAGAAGGGGGACAGAAGTTTGGGGGGATGAGGAGGAAGAGGATCAGGAGGGGGAGGGAGTGGGAGGAGGGGAGGACAAGGAGTCTGGAGGGAGGAGGAGGGACAGAGGAGTCTGGAGGGAGAGGTAAAGAGGAGTGGGAGGGAGGAGGAGGACAGAGGAGTCTGGAGGAGGAGGAGGAAGAGAGTCTGGGAGGGAGGAGGAGGACAGAGGAGTCTGGAAGGGAGGAGGAGGACAGAGGTCTGGAGGGAGGGGACAGAGGAGTCTGGAGGGGACAGAGGGTTCTGGAGGAGACTGGGGGGATCCAGTGGAGATAGAGGGGTCTGGAGGGAGACCCTGGAGTCTGGCCTCAGTTTCTTCCCCTCTCCGCACAGCACACATGGCCAAGCAGAAGGAGCGAGTCTATGGGGGAGGTGAGAGGAGCAGACAAAGAGCGAGGAGCAGGGACCCGGGCAGGAGGCGGCGGTGCCCGTCTCTCACACGGATCCATCATGGAAGGGTCTGAGGACGGAGATGCCGCTAATGGGTGAAAACCGCAGCACGAGTGATGACCGGTGTTGTATCCACGCACATGGCACAGGGGCGGCCTTCAGTGCTCTCGGTGCAGGCACATTTCGGGCACTTCTGGGGGGTCCTTGCTGGGGTTTGATGGTGTGCACAGGTGGTTGGCACAGGATGCACAGGTGGTTGGCACAGGATGCACAGGTGGCTGGCACAGGATGCACAGGTGGTTGGCACAGGATGCACTGGTGGCTGGCACAGGATGCACAGGTGGCTGGCACAGAATGCCCTGGTGGGTGGCACAGACTGCACAGGTGGCTGGCACAGGATGCACTGGTGGCTGGCACAGGATGCATTGGTGGCTGGCACAGAATGCACTGGTGGCTGGCACAGGATGCACTGGTGGTTGGCACAGGTTGCACTGGTGGCTGGCACAGGATGCATTGGTGGCTGGCACAGAATGCACTGGTGGCTGGCACAGGATGCACTGGTGGTTGGCACAGGATGCACTGGTGGTTGGCACAGAATGCACAGGTGGCTGGTACAGGATGCACTGGTGGCTGGTACAGGATGCACTGGTGGCTGGCACAGGATGCACTGGTGGCTGGTACAGGATGCACTGGTGGCTGGCACAGGATGCACTGGTGGTTGGCACAGGATGCACAGGTGGTTGGCACAGGATGCACAGGTGGCTGGCACAGGATGCACTGGTGGCTGGCACAGGATGCACTGGTGGTTGGCACAGGATGCACTGGTGGTTGGCACAGGATGCACTGGTGGCTGGCACAGGATGCACTGGTGGCTGGTACAGGATGCACTGGTGGTTGGCACTGGATGCACAGGTGGCTGGCACAGGATGCACTGGTGGTTGGCACAGGATGCACTGGTGGCTGGCACAGGATGCACAGGTGGTTGGCACAGGATGCACAGGTGGCTGGGACAGGATGCACAGGTGGCTGGCACAGGATGAACTGGTGGTTGGCACAGGATGCACTGGTGGCTGGCACAGGATGCACAGGTGGTTGGCACAGGATGCACAGGTGGCTGGCACAGGATGCACAGGTGGCTGGCACAGGATGCACAGGTGGTTGGCACAGGATGCACAGGTGGCTGGCACAGGATGCACTGGTGGTTGGCACAGGATGCACAGGTGGTTGGCACAGGATGCACTGGTGGCTGGCACAGGATGCACAGGTGGTTGGCACAGGATGCACTGGTGGCTGGCACAGGATGCACAGGAGGCTGGCACAGGATGCACAGGGGGTTGGCACAGGATGCACTGGTGGCTGGTACAGGATGCACTGGTGGTTGGCACAGGATGCACTGGTGGCTGGCACAGGATGCACAGGTGGCTGGAACAGGATGCAAAGGTGGCTGGCACAGGATGCACTGGTGGCTGGTACAGGATGCACTGGTGGCTGGTACAGGATGCACAGGTGGCTGGCACAGGATGCACTGGTGGTTGGCACAGGATGCACTTGTGGTTGGGACAGGATGCACAGGTGGTTGGCACAGGATGCACTGGTGGTTGGTACAGGATGCACTGGTGGCTGGTACAGGATGCACAGGTGGCTGGCACAGAATGCACTGGTGGTTGGTACAGGATGCACTGGTGGTTGGTACAGGATGCACTGGTGGTTGGCACAGGATGCACTGGTGGCTGGCACAGGATGCACAGGTGGCTGGCACAGAATGCACTGGTGGTTGGCACAGGATGCACTGGTGGTTGGTACAGGATGCACTGGTGGTTGGCACAGGATGCACTGGTGGTTGGTACAGGATGCACTGGTGGCTGGTACAGGATGCACAGGTGGTTGGCACAGGATGCACTGGTGGTTGGCACAGGATGCATCTATCGCTCTTGGCATAAAGCGGCGCAGTCTGTTTGGCCGCGCTGCCCATTTACTGCCACAGGGAGATGAGCGGCTGCCCTGATGCTGCCAGTCTCCTGGGGAAGCTGAGATCTCCCCACCCTGCCGGGTCCATGGGGCTCAGCAGACCTCAGCCTGGTATCCACCTGCCCGGATCCTCTTCTTGGAAGAAGTTGGCAGAGAGGGGTTGTCATGGGGGCGGCGGGTGCTCTGCGGCTCCCCGGCTGCTGCCTGCACTTCACCTGTCCCTTGTGCTCCCAGCGGAGAGGAGCGGGGGCGGCCGAGGACTGTGCACCCCCAGTGACAGCGGAACCCTCAGAGCCCCCCCAGTGACAGCGGAACCCTCAGAGCCCCCCAAAAACCCACCCCCCCCCCCCCAGTGCGCGGCACCCTACAGCCCCCCCCAATTGGACAGCGGACCCCTAAGCCCCCCCCCAGTTTACAGCCGGGCCCCCACCAACACCCCACCCCACACCCCCCCCCCCCCCCCCCCCCATGACAGCGGCCCCCCCAAACCCCCCCTCCCCCCCCCCCCCCCACCCCCCCCCCCCAAGCCCCCCCGTTGGGCAGCGGAAACCCTTCCCCCCCCCCCAAAGCCCCCCAGTGACAGCGGAAAACCCCGGCCCCCCCGGGGCCCCCCTCAACGCCCCCCCCATGGAAACGGCCCCTCACAGCCCCCCAGTACAGCGGCACCCCAAACAGCCCCCCAGGGGGACAGGGCGATCCTCTCTTAGAAGTGGCAAGGTTTGACATGGGGGGGCACCTCACGGCCCCCGCAGTGCCTGCACGACCTGTCCCTTGGCCCCAGCGAGGACCCCAGACCACCCCAGTGACAGCGGCACCCTCACAGCCCCCCCAGTGACAGCGGGGCACCCTCACAGCCCCCCCCGTGACAGCGGCACCCTCACAGCCCCGCCCAGTGACAAGCGGCACCCTCACAGAAACCCCACCCCCCAGTGACAGCGCGGACCCATCCCTCGACATCCCCCCCAGTGACAGCGGCACCCTCACAGCCCCCCAGTGAACAGCGGCACCCCTCACAGCCCCCCCCAGTGACAGCGCACCCTCAAGCCCCCCAGTGACAGCGGACCCTCACAGCCCCCCCAGTGACAGCGGCAACCTCACAGCCCCCCAGTGACAGCGGCACCACCTCACAGTCCCCAGTGACAGCGGCACCCTCACCGCCCCCCCAGTGACAGCGGCACCCTCACCGCCCCCCCAGTGACAGCGGCACCCTCACGGCCCCCCCAGTGACAGCGCCCCCCACAGCCCCAAAACCCCGTGACAGCGCGGCACCCTCAAAAGCCCCCCCCATTGACAGCGGCACCCTCACAGCCCCCCCAGTGACAGGGCACCCTCACAGCCCCCCCCAGTGACACGGAGCCCCAAGCCCCCCAGTGACAGCGGAACCCTCAGCCCCCCAGTGACAGCGGCACCCTCACAGCCCCCCAGGTGACAAGCGGCCCCTCACAGCCCCCCAGTGACAGCGGCACCCTCACAGCCCCCCCCAGTGCACGCGGCCCCCTCTCAGCCCCCCATGACACCCCCCCCCCCCCAGTGACAGCGCGCAACCCTCACAGCCCCCCCAGTGACAGCGGCACCCTCCCAGACCCCAGTGACAGCGGCACCCTCACAGCCCCCCCAGTACAGCGGCACCCTCAAGCCCCCCAGTGACAGCGGCACCCTCCCAGCCCCCCCAGTGACAGCGGCACCCTCACAGCCCCCCAGTGCAGCGGCACCCTCACAGCCCCCCCAGTGACAGCGGCACCCTCACAGCCCCCCAGTACAGGGGGCACCCTGACAGCCATTCAGCGGCACCCTCACAGCCCCCCCCGGTCAGCGGCACCCTCACAGCCCCCCCCAGTGACAGCGGCACCCTCACAGCCCCCCCCAGTGACAGCGGCACCCACACAGCCCCCCCGGGCCAGCGGCCCCCTCACCCCCCCCCCAGTGGACAGCGTCACATCCTACAGACCAGTGACAGCGGCAAAGCCGCCCCAGTGACAGCGGCACCCTCACAGCCCCCCAGTGACAGCGGCACCCTCACAGCCCCCCAGTGACAGCGGCACCCTCACAGACCCCCCCCCCAGTGACTGCGGCACCCTCACAGCCCCCCCCCCAGTGACAGCGGCACCCTCACAGCCCCCCCCCAGTGACAGCGGCACCCTCACAGCCCCCCCCCAGTGACCCGCGGCACCCCTCACAGCCCCCCCCCAGTGACAGCGGCACCCTCAGGCCCCCCCCCCAGTGACAGCGGCACCCTCACACCCCCCCAGTGTCAGAGGCACCCTCACAGCCCCCCCCCCAGTGACAGCGGCACCCTCACAGCCCCCCCAGTGACAGCGGCACCCTCACAGCCCCCCAGTGACAGGGCACCCTCACAGCCCCCCAGTGACAGCGGCAACCCTCACAGCCCCCCCAGTGACAGCGGCACCTCACACCCCCCCAGTGACAGGGCAACCCTCAAAAGCCCCCCCAAATGACAGGGCACCCTCACAGCCCCCCCAGTGACAGGGCACCCTCACAGCCCCCCAGTGACAGGGGCACCCTCACAGCCCCCCCCAGTGACAGCGGCAACCTCACAGCCCCCCCCAGTGACAGCGGCAACCTCACAGCCCCCCCAGTGACAGCGGCAACCTCACAGCCCCCCCCAGTGACAGCGGCACCCTCACAGCCCCCCCAGTGACAGCGGCACCCTCACAGCCCCCCAGTGACAGCGGCACCCTCACAGACCCCAGTGACAGCGGCACCCCACCACCCCCCCCGTGACCGCGGCACCCACACAGCCCCCCCAGTGACAGCGGCACCCTCACAGCCCCCCAGTGACAGCGGCACCCTCACAGCCCCCCAGTGACAGCGGCACCCTCACAGCCCCCCCAGTGACAGCGGCACCCTCACAGCCCCCCCAGTGACAGCGGCACCCTCACAGCCCCCCAGTGACAGCGGCACCCTCACAGCCCCCCAGTGACAGCGGCACCCTCACAGCCCCCCAGTGACAGCGGCACCCTCACAGACCCCAGTGACAGCGGCACCCTCAGAGTCCCCCAGTGACAGCGGCACCCTCACAGCCCCCCCGGGGACCGCGGCACCCTCACAGCCCCCCCAGTGACAGCGGCACCCTCACAGGGCCCCCCAGTGACAGCGGCACCCTCACAGCCCCCCCAGTGACAGACGGCCCCTCACAGCCCCCCCAGTGACTGCGGCACCCTCACAGCCCCCCCAGTGACAGCGGCACCCTCACAGCCCCCCCAGTGACAGCGGAACCCTCAGAGCCCCCCAGTGACAGCGGAACCCTCAGAGCCCCCCCAGTGACAGCGGCACCCTCAGAGCCCCCCCAGTGACAGCGGCAAACCTCAGAGCCCCCCCAGTGACAGCGGCACCCTCACAGCCCCCCAGTGACAGCGGCACCCTCAGAGTCCCCCAGTGACAGCGGCACCCTCACAGCCCCCCAGTGACAGCGGCACCCTCACAGCCCCCCCAGTGACAGCGGCACCCTCACAGCCCCCCATGACAGCGGCACCCTCACAGCCCCCCAGTGGGCAGCGGCACCCTCACAGACCCCAGTGACAGCGGCACCCTCACAGCCCCCCCTGTGACAGCGGCACCCTCACCGCCCCCCCAGTGACAGCGGCACCCTCACAGCCCCCCCCAGTGACAGCGGCAACCTCACAGCCCCCCCCCAGTGACAGCGGCACCCTCACAGCCCCCAGTGACAGCGGCACCCTCACAGCCCCCCAGTGACAGCGGCACCCTCACAGCCCCCCCCAGTGACAGCGGCACCCTCACAGCCCCCCCCAGTGACAGCGGCACCCTCACAGACCCCAGTGACAGCGGCACCCTCACAGCCCCCCCAGTGACAGCGGCACCCTCACAGCCCCCCCAGTGCCAGCGGCCCCTCACAGCCCCCACAGTGAAGCGGCACCCTCACAGCCCCCCCAGTGACAGCGGCACCCTCACAAGCCCCCCCAGTGACAGCGGCACCCTCACAGCCCCCCAGTGACAAACGGCACCTCACAGCCCCCCAGTGACAGCGGCACCCTCACAGCCCCCCCAGTGACAGCGGCACCCAAGCCCACCCAGTCACACCCTCAAGCCCCCAGTGACAGCGGCAACCCAGAGTCCCCCGTGACAGCGGCACCCTCACAGACCCCCAGTGACAGCGGCACACTCACAGCCCCCATGACAGCGGCACCCTCAGAGTCCCCAGTGACAGCGGCACCTCACAGCCCCCAGTGACAGCGGCCCCTCACAGCCCCCCCAGTGGACAGCGGCACCCTCAAGCGCCCCAGTGACAGCGGCACCCTCACAGCCCCCCCAGTGACAGCGGCACCCTCACAGCCCCCCCAGTGACAGCGGCACCCTCAGAGCCCCCCAGTGACAGCGGCACCCTCAACCCCAGGACAGCGGCACCCTCACAAGCCCCCCCAGTGACAGCGGCACCCCCACAGCCCCCCCAGTGACAGCGGCACCCTCACACCCCCAGTACAGCGGCACCCTCAGAGCCCCCCAGTGACAGCGGCACCCTCACAGCCCCCCAGTGACAGCGGCACCCTCACAGCCCCCCCAGTGACAGCGGCACCCTCACAGCCCCCCAGTGACAGCGGAACCCTCAGAGCCCCCCAGTGACAGCGGCACCCTCACAGCCCCCCAGTGACAGCGGCACCCTCACAGCCCCCCAGTGACAGCGGCACCCTCACAGCCCCCCCAGTGACAGCGGCACCCTCACAAGCCCCCATGTGACAGGGCACCCTCAGAGCCCCCAGTGACAGCAGCACCCTCACAAGCACCCCAGTGACAGCGGCACCTCACAGCCCCCCCAGTGACAGCGGCACCCTCACAGGCCCCCCCAGTGACAGCGGCACCCTCACAGCCCCCCCAGTGACAGCGGCACCCTCAACAGCCCCCCAGTGACAGCGGCACCCTCACAGCCCCCCATGACAGCGGCACCCTCACAGCCCCCCAGTGACAGCGGCACCCTCACAGCCCCCCAGTGACAGCGGCACCCTCACAGCCCCCCAGTGACAGCGGCACCCTCTTACCTTCAGAGCCGGCGGCGGACACGCAGGAGAGCAGCCAGGAGCCCAGGCACAGCACACACGCCGTCCGCGGAGCCATCGGGGGCAGGAGGACAGACATGCAGACGCCCGCGCAGCCCACAGCGCTCTGAACCCATCTTCTCACATCCACAGAGAAGGCGGCGAGGAGGGGGCGCGTCAGAACCGCGCAGCCAATTGTGCCGGAGCAGCTGCGCCCCCCACACGGCGCGGAGACTCCTCCTAGCAGCTCCGAGGGGCCGCGCTCAGCCCCCTGACCCTGGGGAGCCCCGGAGCAGCTGTGAAGCGACTAAAGGGGAACCTCAGCCCCCGACCCTGGGGAAGCCCCGGAGCAGAGGTGAAGCGACTAATAGGGGGAACCTCAGCCCCCGACCCTGGGGAGCCCCGGAGCAGAGGTGAAGCGACTAAAGGGGAACCTCACCCCCCGCCCCTGGGTGATCCCCGGAGCAGAGGTGAAGCGACTAAAGGGGAACCTCAGCCCCCCGACCCTGGGTGAGCCCCGGAGCAGAGGTGAAGCGACTAATAGGGAACCTCAGCCCCCAACCCTGGGGGCCCCCGGGGCAGAGGTGAAACGACAATAGGGGGGAAACCCCAGCCCCCCACCTGGGGAGCCCCCGGGGCAGAGGGGACCGACTAAAGGGGAACCTCAGCCCCCGACCCTGGGGGAGCCCCGGAGAAGAGGGAAGCGATAATGGGGGGAAATCAGCCCCCACCCCGGGGGGGCCCCGGGGAGAGGGAAGGGAA
>JAODAL010009846.1:0-108357 GCA_025379985.1 Phyllomedusa bahiana
ATGTATTTCTGGCAGTCTAAAAAACTAACTTCCAAGGGGGGATGGCTGCCCCCTTTTAGGTTTTCGTTCTCCACCCCCCTTCAAAAAGTTTTTTTTAACTATTGCAGTTACCTTGTACTGGACCTTTTGTCCCTAAGTGTGGAGGTCTGAACAGGCCCCAAGAGAGGTAACGTTCGTGTGGGTTTTCCCACCTGTTTTGGGGCCCCCTTTCGATTGGGGGGTGGGTTTAAGCAGTTTTGATAAAAAAGTGAACAAAAAACCCTAAAAAAAATGTTCATGTATCCTAAGAGCAAAAATGCCCCCCCAAAATTTCCATGTGCCTTTTATAGTTTCTTTAGTTAATAGTGTGCTGCTGATAGTGGAATGTGTATGTATTTGGCCAGGACCTACTGCATTGCTATGTCCCAAGCCTCATAATGCTGGTAAGACAATTCTGCTAAGGTTCAGGGCAAATTACAAGGTATCCCAATTGGCTATAACTCTCTTAAAAGGGTTGTCTCGCTACCAAGATTAGCTTTCAACATGTTGGGAACACTAAGTAAAGATCTTTTCCAAATATATTGCGTTGTTCATATTGGTAGCTATAGCTACAGACCTGGCTTCTACTGCAGTCTAGTGGAAGCCAGTAAACACACCCCTGAATTCAAAGTAAAACCAAGAAAACAAGACGGAGGTGAGTTGTCTCATTGTAGTGAGACAACACCTTTAAATGACTACTATAGAGTGACCATACACTACTAGATATCAGTTCCAGACCAGCATCATGCAGAGTTTGAGTGAATGCAGTATGGGCACATCCAGAGACAATTAGAAATTTTACCACGAGACCTTCATTTTCAATATTTTTTACACCAAAACCACCATGATGACTTCTTCCACATCATATCTGAAACATTTCCAGACCTTTTTTACCAGCACTCTCCTCACCTCAATACAAACTCTACATCCAGGTGCCCCCAAATTTAACAACCCATTTTGACCCCTCACAATAATGGGCCCCCCCTTTTGTGTTTCCCACAGATTATTTGCCCTTTTGTACCCTTACATATCATCTCATTTTTGACGATCTTTGGGCTATCAATCGTCATAGCGATAGCCCGGCCCTACGATAATTTTTTTTCGATAGTAGCATCGATTATGCGCGGCCATTAAAGTCTAGGGGAAGCAACAACACCTTCATTATTACACCAAACAAGGCTGGGAAGCTGAAATTAACATCCACAACATCAAAAGGGTACGTGCTACATCTTTGGCAACACACTTAGGTTATAAAAGTCAAAAGAAAAAAAAGTCACAGACCATTCACTATCCCTGTCTTGTACCACAGCCTACCCTTAAAAGCATCACCCACAAATTAAAAAGTGCCAGAAGGCAGTAGATTTTTAACCCTCATGTTACTTTAAAGGACATTGAATATCCCTACCTGGGAAAGCAGCATGAGCCCCAAACCTGCATGACCCCCAGATTTTAAAAAATGCCGCAAAAAGGAGTCTTTCAACCACCATTTAATTTTACTGGGCATTTACTATACCTTCCGGAATCAGCAGAGCCCCCAAAACCCCATGACCCCCACATTAAAAATGCCGCAAAAAGGAGTCTTTCAACCACCATTTCAGTTTTCACTGGCATTTTACTATACCTGTCCCCGGGGGCCCCAGCTGACCCCAAACCTGCATGCCCCCCCCATTTAAAAAGTGCCCCACAAAGGAGTCTTTCAACCACCATTTTAGTTGAACTGGCATTGACTAACCCCGTCCTGGGGCCCCAGCATACCCCGGGCCGGATTACAGTGGGTGCGGTGAAAGCCCCGGGTGGCGCCCCACTATTAACCCTGTTAAAATGCCCTATGACACAGCAACGAAAACTGTCGTGCTGAAGCAGAGTGCGGAAGCGGAAAGGGGGAACCCAGCCTCCTCATACACAGTCAATACCTGGGAGCGCTTGCCCCCCCGTATGATGTGGACCAATTAGCTTCACTTGGAAATACTGGTGGTTAACGCTCCTTTTTCACCCGGGTCCCCTTTACTTAGCATTTTTTTTCCTTTTACTAAAAGGCTGGGGGAAAATTGTCTCTTACTTTTTTTCTCTGCCCGGCTCCATTCTCCATTTCCTCTGAAACCAAACACGGTCAATTTTTTCCTGTACCCCCCTTTTAAAATTCAGAGGAATTTTTTTAACGCTATTTTGTACATGCAATTTTTTTTGTATTTTAATTCTAAAAAACCCACATTTTTTAAAAAGGATAAAAACCCCCAGTCTTTGTTTCTCTTTTTTTCATTTTTATTGAATGGGTTGTCTCAATACAGGTTTTAAATAGCTAGTTAAAGATCTTGTAAAAAAAAAGCTTTTTGCAATTTGTCCATTAACAGTGTCCTACCTTTTCCCTGTTTCTGACAGCACCATCACCCTTGACCCACTCTGAAATTGTGAAAACAAATGTCTGTTAGAAACAACTTTTTTTTAGAATAGGACCTGTATAAGCGCTGTCACAGCAAAATCCCCCCAAAAATTTCAAAGCAGACCCTTAGCCACTTTGGTCAATTGTGAAGAACAAATGTCTGTTAAAAACAACTTTTTTTTATAATAGGACCTGTAGTATACGCATTTCAAAGCACAGACCCAAAAAAATTTATAAAAAAAATGACTTTAGCCACTGTTAAAAAAATTGTGAGGGGAAAAATGATTAGAAGAAAAACATTTCGTTACAAAGGACCATTTATTGGGGTTTCTAAAGGCAACTGACCCCCAAAAAAATTCTAAAAATACTTCTCAGCCAAAAATAAAAATTTGAGGGAGAAATGCCACTTGAAGCCACATTTCTTTTCCAAAGGCCCAAAATTATAGCTGTACTCACAGCAACAGACCCCAAAAAAATTTATAAAATGACTTCCACCACTATTAAAAATTGTGGGGGAGAAATGCCACTTAGAAGTCACTTTTCTGTCCAAAGGACCATGATTTTTGCGACTCACACAACATGACCTAAAAAACCATTGACAATGCGAAAACGTTTTAAGATAAAGTGAGTAAAGGGAAACGGTTTTGTCTAAAACCCCTTTGCTGTCTTTTACGTCTCCTCAAAAGAAAAACCCCCAAAATGAACTTTTTTGGGAAAAGAGAAAAAAAATTGCATAGAAATGATCTTTTTAAAAAAATTTTTCCAAGGGACCATTTCTTTTGAAAAGGAAGTGAAGTAGACCGCAACAATCGTGACCTCGGAAAATTGGGGCCACAACATCATCAGAGATCCATCCCCTTTCATCTAGAAAGCAAACGATCCACATTATCTGTGGAAACGGGAGCGTTTTGCCTGTAAGACCCCCACTGTGCTAAAGGGCCGCTCAAAATGACGCCTGCTGGGCGGGACAACACCCTATGGCTGACGACCAGCTCGGCCATTCGCCCCATTTTGATACCCAGAAGTCTAGGGGGCCGGGAACACATGCAACAACATCGGTGTTAAACCCGCAGATAGTCTTGCACCATGATTTTTAAACTGATCTCTGTTGTTGGATGTGTGCCCTGCATTGCATGCGTCGGTGGGGTGGAAACAAAGTTTCCCCCAAGGCACCCTTTAGGTTTCTCCACCTTGCCTGCGCGCTGCCGCTACGCCTACTTGGCATCTACTGCTTCACTCCTAAATTTTGTTCCACCGGACATTTGGGGAACGTGAAGAAACGCAACAGATGTCTCCATTGATCAATCAGAAAGGGTCCCATTTCCTGCATTTTACTCTCTTTTTGGGGGGTGGAAGGAAAGGCTGATTTTTTTTTTGTACCGGGGATCCAGGAGTTGGCCCCCCATAACTGTTTTTTTTCTTTTTGTGCCTTAATGCGGGGATCTTTTTGGAGGAAAATGGGCACCCCAAGCACTAAAGTAAGATGGGCCCTTTGTTTTCCCCAAGCCCTGGGTCGGGGGGGCACACAAACTGATTTTCCCTCATCTTCCTCCTCCGCCGCAAATTCGCCCCAAAACCCTTTCCAAGGCGGGGGACTCGGTAACATCGGTGTCTAGAAACCTCCTCCTCCCCCTCCTCGCTGCCTCCGCAAAAATAAAAAGGATTGTGAATGATGTGAGAGTGTGGGGTTGATAGTTGGAAGAAATGCCTAATGAAGAGATGAATTTTTTGAAAGGGGCCCTTTGTATTGAGGGAGAGAAAGGCTCCGGTCCGCTTTGTGTCCGCTTCCCCCCGTCCCGGGGGGGATGTTGTTTCAGAGTGCCCCAAATCGTTCCAGAACTAAGATCACCACAATGCTCCAGCTGACAAGGGCTTTTGTCCCACTGACCATTTTGGTGGCTTCTTAAAAAACTGGCAAGGATGGTCAAGCTCTTTCACCTGCCCCACTCTGTTGGTTCAACCCCCGAGGTCCGTCCGCTCTTGTCAGGCATGTTCACTTCGACTGCAATAGCATTGCGCTGCGCCACAATCACGGGAGATGGGGAATGGAATTTCCAGCGTATTGCCACTCAACAATGAGAGGGTTTTGACGGGGAGGCCGAGCGACGCTGCAACGCAGCCAGGCGGGACGAAGCGGGTGCGAAGGGCTGAAGTGCGAACTCAGACCTCGAGCCTTTTTTCAGCGGGCAGTCCAACCGGGAGCTCTTTAAAAATTTTCTGACGAAAAGGGTTAAAGACATTGCCGGGAAGGGATTGCCCAGCCTACCGATCTTAAGGGGGGCCAGCAGATTTCGCCCTTATCGCACACCACCCTTTCCTGGCACAAGGGTTTTTGCACCCAGCCCGCGCTCGGCTCGTTGCTTAGAGCCCCACAGTCCTGACCTGTGGTGGATGGTCCCAAAGGGAATTTAAATTTTAACACGGGCCGGGTCTCTGGGGGACGTGATGCCACCAAGGACCTTGGGGGAAAGGCCCTGCACCATCCCTGCGTTTTTTTAAGAGCGTGCGCCAGCCTGAGAGCCATCGTCACCCCCAGAGACTCCACCCACTCACCCCCGTGAGCTATCACAGAGATTAAAACGGCCTTGGCCCGGGTTACAGTCCATGTGCGGGGGTGAATGGACTTTTTTCCCGGGCACAGATGCAGACAACCCCCACTTGAAAATTTTTTGATGACACGTGGCTGGCCAGGGGAGGGACGGGTTTTTTGGCAAAGAAAAGCCGGGGTCGGCATCTGGGATTGGGGGCAGGCAGGGGCCCTTTTGGGGAACCCCTCTGTGTCCACCAACGGAAAGGCAAATTTCCAAGGCCAAAACCTGGGAATGCCCCACATTAGGCTTTTGGGTTTTGGGATGGTTTGGGTTAAAGTGTTTTTTTCTGCTCCCAAACCTGGAAGACAAAGGGGTGGCGCTAGACTCCCCTGTACGGGGTGCAGGTCGTCAAACTGGCGAAGGGAAGGGGGAGGGTGGGTCTCGGTGTGTGGTGGTACCGGGCGACGGTGGGGGCTGAAGCGGAACGATCCCTGATCAAGACTCGAAGACAGGGGAGCTGAGGAACGCTTGGGGGTGGCGGGGGAGGGGAGGCGGAGACAGAGGGTGTGACAGTGGTTGGAGCCCGGGGTCGGCGGGGCCTTTTTTTCCAAGTGTTCCCTCCATTTCAACCATGCATTCCTGCAGGACTAACATTTGGTGGGGGTTTTAAACCCCTTAAGGTTCTTTCCTCTACTTATGCTTTACGGCAAAGGCGGGATATACATGCTGGGTGAATCAAGGCTTGCTCAAAGAAGGCCCCGGCTTGAGAGGTCCTGGACCTTTTGACGGCGTAAGCGGGGGCGGGGGTTTTCGCTGACCGGGCTGGCGGGAAACATATCAGCGACTTTTTGCGCCGCCCTCTCCCTTTTTGGGCGGGCCCTATTACACACCCCCCGCTTCCTCCTCCCACTGATGAAGCGCTCGCAAGCAAATTCCGGAAAAGACCAGTGGATCCGCAAAAGTCGCATCAACATCAACATCAACACAGGGGACTTGGTTGTCCTGACTTTCTGCATCCAAAACTGCGGGGTACAAGCAAGGGCACTGCAAGGGGTTTTCCGACCGCCCGGGATTTTTGCCGATTACCACTTCCTTCACCTCCTCTATGGCATCAGTAACTTGGCGACAGAGCAGAGAAAAACATCCTTTTTGGCCCCTTGATCTTTTAACATGCCCTTTTGACCCCAACCGCATTTTTTCCAAAGAGGGCTTCAGAAAATGGGTTTCCACATGGTGGGTACACGAGTTTGACATTTGGGGTGCTTCATGTTGGACGGATGCTGATGAAGCTGATGACGACATTTGTGGCCGTGACTGCGAGGCGAGGGGGTAAACTGCTAGATGCATTGCATTAACCACTGAAGGGCAGATTGGGGGACGCTGTTCGTTACTGAGATTCCCCCAAGGCCCCGACCCACGATGACAGGCCTGACGGTCCCCGCAACTGACCGATCCGTGGCATGCTATTTTCGCCACCTGAAAGAGCACCTTCTCTCGACCTCACCCCCCATGTGCTACCCCCCCTCTTTGCTCCTTTCCACCTGCATTTCGCTCCATTTCAAAATAAAAAATTTTGAAAGTATGGAATAGTTTTGGGAAAATCTCTTATTTAAAAAACGGCAAATCACAGCTATTTTCAAACCCCCTTTAAAAAACAAAAATTTCTGGATTTAAAATTAACTGCAAGGTGTTATCAACAAAACGGATGGGCAAAAGTCCAAAAAACACAAACTTTTTTGTTTTGATATAAAAAACGGTATTTTTTTTCACCCTTTTAATTCACCCGTGGTGAAATATGAATTGGTTTTAAAAAATTTACGAAGATGCTGCATCAATGAAAATCGGGGGGCCAAAAATCAAAAAACACTAACTGTTAAGTTTTTATAAAAAAACGGAAAATTTTTGCACCTTTCAAAACACCTTTGGAATAAAAGGCGTTTTAAGATTTACGTAGATGCTGCACAAGAACATGCTGGGGGCGCAAAGTCAAAAAACACTAATGTTATGTTTTATATAAAAAACGGTATTTTTTTGCACCTTTCAATTCACCTGTGGTGAATATAGAATTGCTGTTTTAAGATTTACGTAGATGCTGCGTCAATGAACAGTGCTGGGTGCGCAAAAGTCAAAAAACACGTAACTGTGATGTTTTCGTACGGTACACGGTATTTTTGGCAACAAACAACCTGTGCTGACTACAAGATTGCTGGTTTGTAATTTAAGTGCAAGGTGGATATATCAACAGTCACAGGTGTAATGGGTAAAATTGAACACCTATCTGAAATGTATACTGATAATACAAGTGGAGTTTTGCAGCTAACAAAGAGACCTGCAGTTACTAGAAATGATGTGTATCCAATATAAGTTCAGGCTGCCCAATATCCAGGAAATATTTCAATAGCAAACTGTTAATAATAAAGATATTCCACTACAATGTCTACACTAAGTCTTGGTAAACTTTATCCAGTGTTCTTTATAGATAGAGCTTGTCTGTGTTCGCCCGCGGGAGCCCACCCCTCCTCCCCCCGCCGTGACTTTACAGCGGTAGATGCTGCTTTAAAATTCTCTAGCTAACTACATAAAATCTTCAAATCCCTAATCTAACTAAATTGTGAGGATCACAGCTCATAGTAGAGGTTTCCCTGTGCAGAAATAGACTAATTTCGCAGAGCTGTTTGGCCACAGGCAGAGCGCAGGTCCTATCCCTATGAGACGCTGAGAGACACTGAGGCTGAAACAGGAAACGCTGTTCTATGTAAAACGAGGTCATGTGATTTTTCCAGCCAATCGCAACCATACACATCCCAGTCATGACGTCGCACAGACATCTCACCCTGCTCTATTCTGTAATCTGATTTGCTGGCCGCCAAAATTACAGGAAGCGCCGAAAAAGGCGCGATCTTAATAGATGATGCACAGATTTTAACCTTAATTATCGCATGATCTGGAAATTTCGATCACCATAAAAACCTTGCCGATTTCAACTTTGTCGATAAAATCGCTCAACACTAGTAATCTCCCTTTTTATGCCCCCATATAGCAGTATTGGCCTATTTTTTTTGCTTCCATACAGTAGTAATTTTTCCTCCGTGTCTATGGAGATTCGTTATTTCCCCTTTGTGTCCTCAAACAACAGAGATATTCTCTCTTTAAAGTTCACATGACTTCATGTCAATTTTGCACAAAGCCATACTGCTCTACAATGCTTAGCCCAGGTGGTGTAATGCAGTGACGTCATTGTGCTGCCTACATTTGGCCGCTGACCTTCTCAGCCTGTGCCCAACGTCTTGTAGACCAAAAAGCTAAAGCACCCTGTGAAATGGTGGATAACAAAGCCAGTGGCTTCCTGCTCCACCAATGTTTTGAACTGGATCAGGGTCCTAAACATCTTAGATATAGAGTGTTCCATCAACATACAGTATCAATTGGCTGATGGATGACCATTGTATGCTGAAACCAAAACTCTGAAAAACTGGTAATTGGTTCCAAAGCCTCAAAATATCCCCAACATAATGCAAAATGAAGATTAAAAATAAAGCATATATTTATCTAGATAAAATACGTAATTCTATAACACACCATAAACAAATGCCCAAATGAGCTGCTCATCCTGGTACATGTAAGAGCAGTACAGGATATGTAGTGCCGCACTGTACAGTAGAGAGGCGCTATAGACCACCAATCACTGCAGGCACCTCGCTAATACATGGAAGAGCAGTACAGGACATGCAATACCACACTGTACTGTAGATAGGCGCTATAGACCACCAATCACTGCAGGCACCTCGCTAATACATGTAAGAGCAGTACAGGACATGTAGTACCGCACTGTACTGTAGAGAGGTGCTATAGACCAATCACTGCATGCACCTCACTAATACATGTAAGAGCGGTACAGGACATGTAGTACCACACTCTACAGAACATAGGAGCAAAAGACAGCAAGTCACTGCATGCACCGCAATAATACATGTAAGAGCCGTACAGGACATGTAGTACTACACTGTACTGTAGAGAGGTGCAATAGACCACCAATCACTGCATGCACCTCACTAATACATGTAAGAGCAGTACAGGACATGTAGTACCTGACTGTACTGTAGAGAGGCGCTATAGACCACCAATCACTGCATGCACCTCACTAATACATTAAGAGCAGTACAGGACATGTAGCACAGCACTTTACTGTAGAGAGGCGCTTTAGACCTCCAATCACTGCATGCAACTCACTAATAAATGTAAGATCAGGACAGGACATGTAGTACCAGACTGTACTGTAAAGAGGTGCTATAGACCACCAATCACTGCATGCACCTCACTAATACATGTAAGAGCAGTACAGGACATGTAGTACCAGACTGTACTGTAGAGAGGTGCTATAGACCACCAATCACTGCATGCACCTCACTAATACATGTAAGAGCAGTACAGGACATGTAGTACCGCACTTTACTGTAGAGGTTTTATAGACCAACAATCACTGCATTCACCTCACTAATACATGTAAGAGCAGCACAGGACATGTAGTACCGCACTGTACTATAGAGAGGAGCTATAGACCTCCAATCACTGCATGAACCTCACTAATACATGTAAGAGCAGTACAGGACATGTAGTACCGCACTGTACTGTAGAGAGGCGCTATAGATCTCCAATCACTGCATGTACCTCACTAATACATTTAAGAGCAGTACAGGACATGTAGTACTGCACTGTACAGTAGAGAGGCGCTATAGACCACCAATCACTGCATGTACCTCACTAATATATGTAAGAGCAGTACACGGACATGTAGTACCACACTATACTGTAGAGAGGCGCTATAGACCCCCAATCACTGCATGCACCTCACTAATACATGTAAGAGCAGTACAGGACATGTAGTACCGCACTGTACTGTAGAGAGGAGCTATAGACCACCAATCCATGCATGCACAACAATAATACATGAAAGAGCAGTTCAGGACATGTAGTACCTCACTATACTGTAGGGAGGCGTTATAGATCTCCAGTCACTGTATGTACCTCACTAATACATGTAAGAGCAGTATAGGACATGTAGTACTGCACTGTACAATAGAGAGGCGCTATAGACCACCAATCACTGCATGTACCTCAATAATACATGTAAGAGCAGTACAGGACATGTAGTACCGCACTGTACTGTAGGGAGGCATTATAGATCTCCAATCACTGCATGTACCTCACTAATACATGTAAGAGCAGTACAGGACATGTAGTACCACACTGTACTGTAGAGAGATGCTATAGACCACCAATCACTGCATGCACCTCACTAATACATGTAAGAGCAGTACAGGACATGTAGTACCGCACTTTACTGTAGAGAGGTGCTATAGACCTCCAATCATTGCATACACCTCACTAATACATGTAAGAGCAGTACAGGACATGTAGTACCACACTATACTGTAGAGAGGTGCTATAGACCCCCAGTCACTGCATGCACCTCACTAATACATGTAAGAGCAGTACAGGACATGTAGTACCGCACTGTACTGTAGAGAGGCGCTATAGACCCCCAATCCCTACATGCACCTCACTAATACATGTAAGAGCAGTACAGGACATGTAGTACAGCACTGTGCTGTAGAGAGGCGCTATAGACCCCCAATCACTGCATGCGCCTCACTAATACATGTAAGAGCAGTACAGGACATGTAGTACCGCACTGTACTGTAGAGAGGCGCTATAGACCCCCAATCCCTACATGCACCTCACTAATACATGTAAGAGCAGTACAGGACATGTAGTACCGCACTTTACTGTAGGGAGGCGTTATAGATCTCCAGTCACTGTATGTACCTCACTAATACATTTTAAGAGCAGTATAGGACATGTAGTACTGCACTGTACAATAGAGAGGCGCTATAGACCACCAATCACTGCATGTACCTCACTAATACATGTAAGAGCAGTACAGGACATGTAGTACCGCACTGTACTGTAGGGAGGCATTATAGATCTCCAATCACTGCATGTACCTCACTAATACATGTAAGAGCAGTACAGGACATGTAGTACCACACTGTACTGTAGAGAGATGCTATAGACCGCCAATCATTGCATACACCTCACTAATACATGTAAGAGCAGTACAGAACATGTAGTACCGCACTATACTGTAGAGAGGTGCTATAGACCACCAATCACTGCATGCACCTCACTAATACATGTAAGAGCAGTACAGGACATGTAGTACCGCACTGTACTGTAGAGAGGTGCAATAGACCTCCAATCATTGCATGCACGTCACAGACTCAGACATTTTAATAGTAAAATGCTTCCATCAATCACATCTCCCGCAGATCGGCAGTGTCTGGAATATTGTTTATCGAGAGCAGTTTCAAGATACAATTTCCCAGCAAAGTCCATTATTTGTTGAAAATACAATATATATCCTGAGGCAATTGAAACTTGAGGGATCACTACAGTTAAAAGCAAAACTCACCTGGGTGCCAGCCAAAAATCCCGGCCACCATGTGGAGACACCATGATTTCTTGCCTGACATGTCAGTGAGGATTTTTAGTTTATGGTTCCTCTGGGGAATGACCAGTCTCTTAGAAGATAAGTCTAAGCCCTAAAGAGCAGCAGAGATGAGAGTAGATCACTGGTAAGGAAGCATTTATCACTGGTAAATAAGCATTTATTATGGTATAATTACAGGAATCTAGACTTTCTACACATTTTGGAAAAATTGATGTAAATTAAAATAGAATCTTAAAAATCCTAAAATTCTAAATATAAAATCTTTACATTGGCCAGGTATGGAAACATAATTGACGGTCATATTCCTCAGGTAATCCGAGAATTTTTCTTGCTATTGTAAGTGAAGGCACACACATTTTGTCATAAGAGGAGTGATCTGTCACTTAAAAGATAACACTATTCTATTCCACATTTTGTGCTGCACCAGGAGGACGCCTGACAGTAGACCTGTAAATCAGCCCTTCAATGGTCTCCGTAAATCAACCAAACAAGGTATTTCTTAAACTTTGAGCAGCCCGTAAAATACAGTCCGGCCTTCTTCTGCATATATTACACAGCTTCAAGAGTCGTTCTTACATGTGGCATAAATCGTAGGTGAATGCGGGGACTTCATGGGAATCATAAATAAAGCATGTTCCACCTAAATCACATCGTCAAGTCTGGATTTTGTGTTGTAAAAAGTAGAATTGAAAAATGATTTATACGAGGACTTTTGAAGCCTCTGGATTGTATATTTGTCTGCTAAAATGTGCGTAGACTTTGGGCACCGAGTGACCTTTAAATTACTGAAATTATTAGTATTATTATTACTATTTTTTATCCTTGTTTTCTCTTATTTTTTTTTTACCTCTTATCGTTACCATTTTGCATTTTTGGATTTTATTATCACATTTCACTTTGTTATGTAACTTCTTATATTACCGTATAGATTCAAGTATAAACCGACCCGAGTATAAGCCGGGACACCTACTTTTGTCACAAAACACTGGGAAAACGTATTGACTCGAGTATAAGTCTAGGGTGGAAAATGCAGCAGCTACTGGTAAATTTCTAAAATAAAAATGGATACAATAAAATTAGATAGGCAGGTATAGGCAGTTTAATGTCCCCCATAGGCAGGTATAGGCAGTTTAATGTCCCCCATAAGCAGGTATAGGCAGGTATGTGTCTCCCAAAGGCAGATCTATGTCCCCATAGCAGGTATAGACAGGTATATGTCCTCTCATAAGCTGGTATAGGCAGGTATAGGTCCCCCACAGTAGATATAGGCAGGTACATGTCCCCTTATAGGTAGGTATAGGTAATTAAAGACAGGTAGAGGTATTTATAGGCAGGTTATAGACAGGGCTTGTTTTAAAAAAAAAAAAAAATACAAATACTTCTGGTACAGGCCGTGTGATGTCACCAGACCACGCAGGCAGTGTGATGATATCGCGCGCTGCCTGTGCCGGAGACTCTGGAAGGCTGCATGTCTGCTTGCGGCCTTCCTGAGTTCTATTGCGAGAGCTCCCTGCTTTGCAATAGAGGCTTCTGCTGTGTGCGCTCCCAGGAGTCGCATACAGTCGAAGCGATCCCTGCCAGTGCCTGGGCCACAACAGTGCCCGGACACCGACGGGTGACCGGAGATTAAGCTGTATGCGCTCCCAGGAGTCACATACAGCCAAAGCGATCCCCGCCGGTGCCCGGGCCATGGCAGTGCCCAGACACCGACGGGTGACCGGAGATTAAGCTGTATGCGCTCCCAGGAGTCACATTCAGCCGAAGTGATCCCCGCCAGTGCCTGGGCCATGGCAGTGCCCAGACACCGACGGGTGACCGGAGATTAAGCTGTATGCGCTCCAAGGAGTTAGATACATCTGCAAAGATGGCCGACAGCGCACGGGCCACAGCAGCGCCCGAGCGCCAACAGTGACTCGAGTATAAGATGAGGAAGGATTTTTCAGCTCATTTTTAGGCTGAAATACTCGGCTTATACTCGAGTATATACGGTAAATTATTTGCATAACTTTACTGTACATTATATTTATATTTATTTTTACTTCTAAGGCTATGTTCACAAGGCTAAACTGCGGGAAGTAATTACACCCCGCAATTACGCCGTGTGGACGGGGGCGGGGTGGGAGCGGGGGGGAGTAAGCAGGGGGCCGGCACTTCGCCGGCCCATTGACTATCACTGCTAGCGGCGCATATACGCCGCTAGAAAGTGACATGTCAATTATCTCCCCGCCCGGCGGCTTCGCCGGGCGGGGAGAGGAGACGTAATCCATAGTTCTCTATGAGAACTGTGAATATACCGTAATGAATGGGCCGTTTTCGGCCCGTAATTGGCGCACTTCGGCGCGTAATTACGGACCGAAATACGGCCCATTTTAAGCCGTGTGAACATGGCCTAAGCTATGTTCACACGGCTTAACTGCGGGACGTAATTACACCCCGCAATTACGCCGTGTGGACGGGGACAGGAGCGGGGGAGTGAGCGGGGGGGCCGGCACCTCACCGTCCCATTGACTTGCATTACCAGCGGCACGTATACGCCGCTGGTAATTCACATGTCACATATCTCCCCGCCCGGCGGATTCGCCAAGCAGGGAGAGAAGACGTAATCCATAGTTCTCTATGAGAACTGTGGATTACCGTAATGAATGGGCCGTTTTCGGCCCGTAATTGGCGCACTTCGGCGCGTAATTACGGACCGAAATACGGCTCATTTTAAGCCGTGTGAACATATCCTTACACTATTTCTTTTAATTTTCTTGTGTGATCAAAGTGTTTTCTACTGGTGCATTTATTAATTATTTTTTATTTTTATTTTTTTACATATTGTCCCCACATTTTTAGATTTTGCTTATATATTTGGTCATTCACTTATATACAAATATTCCTCTGTTTATGTTATATATTTCATTCCCCGGTTCTGTTGATAACTCTCCAGGCCATGGGGAGCTTTGACGATTTTCTTCATTCTCTGGTCTCCATGCAAGCCATCTTTTCCATTAGCCACACTAGGCAGTTGTCCAGGGGCCGCACAACTATAGGGACCCCAGGTGGACTATGGAATGCAAGAAACATACTGGATCCCTTGGTTGGCTTTGCTTATTTAACGCTTTGTGTGATTTTAGGACGTGTAAACAGTTAAAAACCATTGGTGCAGGAGGGAGCCTAGGGCTCCCTGCCCTGCCAATTAGTTTTGTAGGCTGCAGGCGTCCAGACATAAGTGGCGTCATAATATGGGTGTGCTTGGGGTTGGCTAGAGGTATGGCCTAGGGTGATGTCATATATTTGGGCAGGGCCCACTGAAGTGTTATGCCCGGGAGCCCATAATGTTGAAAAGACGGCTCTGTCTCCACGGTGAGGTGTCCATTTTGATGCAGCACCGTGGCTCCCATGACCAACATGATGAAGTCAACTTATTGTGTTATCAGTATGGGCTTTGATGAAGATGTCATGAAGAAGATCACGCAAAATGCACATTAGGATTGTGGCAGTGAAGACACTATATCCAATCGTTATGAACCCACGTGAGAGCTTTGTGTTGATATCTTTTAAACCACAAGAGATATTGCAAATTTGTTTATGGCAATCGATTTCTGAGACAATTGATGGGCTTCATGACCACCTTCCCATTGACAAAAACTTGTCCTTGATTCAATATGGCAGCTTTGAAGATGGCAACCTTGTTCTGGACACAGCCTAAAAGATAAGCCCCCTTAAAGGGGATGTATGGCTTCATCAGTTCTGCTGTTCTCTTGTAGCTTGATCTTCTCAGTTCCTGAAATCCAGGGACATTTCTTCCCCTCCCAGCTGAGTGTTTCTTAACTGAAGGGGGAAGACATCATCCTCCCCCTTCACTGTTCATGCTCACCCCCGAGTCAGTGTGTTCAACCCTCCCCTCCCACCTCCACATGTCACTGTCCTCTCCCTATGCAGTCTTATTTTGTCAGAGCTGTTTACATACCACTGCAGTCAGTCTAGTCAGTCTTCTATGAACTCAGTGCACTGAACTCTTCTCTCACAGCTGGAGGTTTGTTACAGTTGAATCCAGTCTTCTATGATCTCCTCCAGAGCACAGATCCATCTCCCTTCTATGCAGGAGCATTAGGCACCGAGGCACAATTCTGCGGTTTTCTAATTGTAGAAGCAGCTTAAGTGTCACTGATTAGCTGGTGGCTGTACAGAGTGAAATTGTTGTCGGCCCCTTATTCTGAGTGAGAGAGGAAGGAATGCACGCTTCCGTGAATATGACCGGGGGCCAGACGGAATGTAAATTAGTAGAGCCGTCAGCCAATTAAATAAAAGGAAGTGGGGAACCCACTGGGGAACAGTCTTTACAGAAAATGAAGATGAGAGACTGTGAAAACGAGACAGCTTTGCTAATGACATCCAATTGCAAAGTTGTTTTTTATTCCAAAATGTCCCCCTTTTTTTCTGAAGACCATTTAAGTAATGATACAAACCCCCCTTTTAAACCAAATTTCTTTTTTGGGGAATTTTCTGATATTATTAAAAAAGGGGGTTTGTATATTAAATTTTGGGGGCTTTAATTTAAATTTTTCAACAACATCAAGGTTTTTATAACAAATTTTACCCCCCAGTTTTGTTTTTTCATCTGCCTCTCGGTTTTTTCTAATGGGGTTTCTTTTTTTTTTTATTTTTTTTTTTTTTTTAAATTTCTACAATTTAAATTTTTTAAAAAATTCTTTAATGTACATTATTTTCTCTTTCAACAGCTCTGTTAATATATAATTATTAGGGGTTTAAAGAGCCCTAAAGGGGTTGTCCCCACCAAAGGGTTGCTTTTCCCGGGTTTAAAAATCTTTCAAAAACCAAATTCCCTTTTAAAATGGTCCCTTTTAAACCCATTTTCCCAAAATCCCCTCTTTTATGGGTGCATCACTCCTCAGGGCTATAGCTTCAAAACCTGTTTTACTCTCTTGATATCTGGCCCCGCACTTTGGGTTTCAAAACACAGACCTATTTGAACTCTCCATAGCAGCCAGCCTGGGCTCTATAGCCCACAGACCTGTTCAATTTTCTCATGAAAAGGCTGCCACCTGGTTGCTATTTGCTAAAAGATCGTTTGATCTCCATGAAAGGCCCGCCACGCTGTTTTCATAGGGTACAGAAACCCGTTCAAACCTTTCCCGAAAGGCTCCACAAGGGCGCTATAGCTACAGACCTGTTTTGAACTCTCCTGATAGGCTTTCCCCGGCTGGTTTACTAAAAACTAAATACCTGGTTCCTCACAGGCCCCTCACAGTAGGGAGAAAATCCATTTAAAAAAGCCCTTTCATTCAAAACTGAAACTTGGGAAAAAACGACTGAGTGAAAAATGAAACCAAAGGGATGGAAAACCCAAACCCCCTTTTAAAAACAAAAAGGGGTTTTTTCTGGAAATTTTAAATAAAATTTTTACAACATTAAAACCCAAACTCCAAAACAATATCCGCAGTATCCACCCGAAATTAATGCACAGGGTAAAATTAAGAAATGCACAAAAAACCCCTAATTTTTTCCAAAAAGAAGCAACAAAAATGAAACGTAATATTATAAGCTTAAAACTACTACCCATATCCAGCAGGTTTTGCTTGGGACCTTTGCCGAAAGCAGCAAGTACCTGACCAGGGCTTTCAAATTTTTTTCATTTCGCTATTTAATTTTGATTTTAAAAATTGGAATATCACCTTCGCCCACGGCCCCACCCTTGGCCCCATCATCTATCTCTTTTTTTTATACAAGATTAGCCATGTGTACACATTTTCAATTAGATTTAATTGTATGACAGCTTAAAAATGAGCCGGCAATTATTCATGTAAAAAAATTTTTCGCTTTTTCTTGTCCAAAAAAGGGCTGGAATTTTTTAAAACGGGGGTATTTTGGGAACAAGAGCAAACAGCATCTCGGGTTTTGTTTTTAAAATTGTTTTTGGGGAAATACTTTATCTAATGCATAACGGAAAGTGTGAATATGATTAAAACAAAAAAAGGGTTTTACATTGGAAAAAAAAAAGGTAGATGCGTGTTCATATAAATAGGGCTAATAAATAGTTTTCAGCACTTAATTATACACTGTATAGGATATTTACTTACTGATTTGTTTTGTATCCATTTATCTTATTTCAGTTTTACAAATATGTTCATTTTGTTTCGGAAGTTAAAGCCATTATATGAAGGGTCCGTTCCCACGGCACAGTGCAAATACTGGTCGACCGATACTTGCACTGTTTTGCTGCCGTGTACACTGCCACAGGTGGACGTTTTTTTCCGCTGTTAGCGGAGAAAAGCCCTCCCCCTTCGCATTGAGATGTTCATATTCCGCCCAAAAACCCGGCAGAAAAATGAACATGCTCAATGTATTTTGGACCACCAGAATTCTACAAAACCGTCCGGCGGAAAACCCGTGCAGTGGTGACCGCTGCACGGATTTTCCATTAAGGTCCGTGTAAAAGTTTGTGCCGTGGGGGACACGGCCTAAAGGGGTTGTGCATAGAAAAAAAAAATATATGGCATTGTGGTCAGGGTAAGCAAAGAAAAAAAACCTGATACTTACCCACCTGACCCCTGCCATTGCCGCCCATGGTGATCCGCTCCTCAGGAGTTCTCGGTTCATACAGAGGAGACTTGTGTTCCTTTGTAAGTGAGTGGAGTGTGACCCTATTCTCTGTGTCTGGACAAGAGCCCGAAGCCAAGAGAATCTGATCATTGGGAGCTAGGGGTGGGGCTAGGCAAATATCTGGGGTTCTACAATAGCCCCAATGCCATGTCATTGTGTTCATGGACAGCCTCTATAACCAAAGAGGAGGCTGTTAATAAGAAGTCTTACAGTCTATGATTTAGTGGTGCTAGTATACTCACAACATCCACCATGCATATTGCGGTAGGGCAGCTCAGTTAGGGATCTAGTCACATCTGAAATACCTTAGAGTAGAAAAAAATGCTTTATGTGTGAATAGCATCCTATTATTCAAGTATTTAATTATATGTGGACAGACAGAGGTAACAAACATGGATAACCTTGGTGGGAAGGCATGGAATTGAAACAATTATCCATTGCCAGAGCAAGTAGCCTATAACGCTTTTGGTCCTTGTTGTAAAGTCTTATAACACATACTCCAATTTAGTGTTTCTTTAGGGCAACAATTCATTTTAATGTTGCTGCTTTTTGGTGCAAGAAAAACCTTAGTTTAAAATGAATGAGTTTTCCCAGAAAGATTAGGGTAACAGTAAGCGGTGCATTCAGGTCATGGTCACACACTATTTTCATCAAAATTATAATCCGGCCAACCTAAATTGCTGAAACTTTAATTGGATTTCACTTTGACCAAGACAGAGAGCAGGAAATTGATTGGCACTGGTCCAGTATTCTTAATAAAAATATCCAATTTATTGAAACAATAAAACAGGCCAAAGGCAAAATGTGTGCACTGAGTGGTCAGAGGGGCTATGAGCTGACGCGTTTCAGGCCCCTCTGACCACTCAGTGCACACATTTTGCTTTGGCCTGTTTTATTGTTTCAATAAATTGGATATTTTTATTACGAATACTGGACCAGTGCCAATCAATTTCCTGCTTTCTGTCTTGGACTATGTTGCGCTTCATGGGACGCTGATTAGAGCACGTACCATTTACCTGGATTGCCGTTTTGTATGTGGCTAATTTTTCTCTTGGTTTTCACTTTGACCTGAATCTGAACCACAACATTGATAGAGAGCAATATGGAGGAGATATATTACTACTTGCTTCAAATAAACAGACAGAAAATCCCAAACTATTGTAGCTGGAGATAAATCATTCCAAAATAATTTTTCATCTATACGCTCTAGACACTCTTCGACTCATTATACTCATTATAGCCATTATAACACTCAAGATCTCCCTTCTGCTTCATGACTAACACCTTGGAATGACAATATCTTCCTACATACTGAAATCACACGACAGTGAAGACAAGAACCATTCACCTTAACCATATTTTAATTCTTCAGATGATTCTAATTCCAAACGTTTGCAACACAATACAATGATTTGCTGTAAATAGGGACTGTGTCTTGGTGCCAGATGGTGTTTCACATTTGTGAAATATTCACCAAAGCATCTCACTTGACTTAAACCATCTGGAAAGGACAAGTAATGTTGTAAGCAAACGAATACTGTAATAATCCTGAAAGATGTTTACAATCTGTCATCCTCATAAAACCGGCTAAATGCACTTTTTATTTGACATATGTAAGTAGAGCTTCCAACAAGGTAAGATAATATACATGATAAGCAACAGAATAATCTAGGAGGTACTGTGCTATACCATGCGTGGGAAGATGAAAGAGAAAAATGGACCCGGCGTTAGTTTCCAGGAAGAAAAACCCTTTGTGGCAGTCAAGGATGGAGTTAAATAAAGGCTTTTATTCCATAAAAAAATTGACAAAAGAGTGTTAACCTTTACATCAATGCAACACACTCATAAGGTGTTTCACGCCTAACCGGCGCTTCCTCAGATGAACAAGTGCTACACACTCATAACATGTTTCACGCCTAACCGGCGCTTTCTCAGATGAAGTGTTCATCTGATGAAGCGCTGGTTAGGCGTGAAACACGTTATGAGTGTGTTGTATTGATGTAAAGGTTAACACTCTCATCAATTTTTTAATGGAATAAAAACCTTTATTTAACTCCATCCTTGACTGCCACAAGGTTTTTCTTCCTGGAAACGAGGGCCGGGTTCATTTTTCTCCTTCTTCACTGTTCGTGCCCGCTCCCTGCATTGGCTTCGGAGAGAGTGACCTGCGGCTGTAGTTCCGAGGCTTGGATAGAGCCACCCATACGCATATGAGTGTTGTGCCTCTATACTAATACGCACAACCACTCTAGGTGAGCACCTTCTAATTCCTCTGTAGTTTTACTACTTATATTATAGACATACTTTCACCATAGAGCGCCACCTCTTTGTTTTTGCTTTTATCTTCTATACCAGGCATGTGGGATGATGCTGGTTATCACATCTAGATGCCAATAGGAGACAGGGCGCTCCTCATGTAAATCATAAACCAACGCTAGTTAAAAATGCTCAGCTGATTGAGTTGTGCAATTTGAACCGGAGGCACAACTCTCCAACATGGATGTCCAACAGAAGTGGATGGAAGACCGCTGCCTCACTGCAAGGCTCCTACTGAGAATCTCCCGTTTGTTCCTCATGGAAGGAAAGACACCAACATTGCCTAGAGTAGAATCAGGCTTCCATTATGAGGTTGGTGATACCAGCCCCCTTCGGTTTCACTATAGACTGAAGTATTTCTTTCCAAGTGATGGCGGCGCAGGTCTTCAAAAATTAACCCTTTAATCGCTCCAAAGAAAAAAAATAGGACTTCATTTTTCTCCTCTTCGCCTTCCAGAAGCCATAACGTTTTTATTTTTCCACCTACATAGACCTATGAGGGCTTTCATTTTGCGGGACAAGATGTACTTTCCAGTGGTGTCATTCATATTACCATAGAATATACTGGGAAACCGTAAAAAAACAATTGTAAGTGCAGCAAAATGTGAGAAAAAAAAATGTACTTGCGGCATGTTTGCGGGAGTTTTGGTTTTGCGGCGTTCAATCTCTGGTAAAAATGATGAATTTTCTGTATTCTACAGGTTGTTACACATCCGCCAATACCAAACATGCAGGGTTTCCATTATGTTTTGGTGACGTAAAAAAAAAAATCCAAACATTTTCTGTATTTGAAATTTGCACCGCGGCACCATTTTGTGCGATCATTAACTTTTTTGTACTAATATACAATGCATTAGGCTGTACCAAGATGGCGTTCTCCCCACTTGCTGCCTGGGGCCGGAAGTGGGGCAAACGTAAACATGGCAGCGATGGAGGCCTTCACAAGGCTCCCAGCTGCCATGTTCACCCATCGGAACCCTGCGAGTACACCGCAGCACTGTTTCTCATTCATTTAAACGCCGCAGCCATCTTTGCTGTGGCATCTAAAGGGTTAAACAGGGTGTTAGCTGCAAATAGCCGCTAACACTGGTGGCTCTGTAGCGGGATTCAACTGCGATCCCGCTACACCAATCCTTAACCCCACCAAGACGTACCCCTACGTCCATGTGGGTTAAGGAGTTAAACAAAAACAGGTTTATTTGTTTAAAACAATGCGTTCGTGTCCACATCCAGACAGTTCGTAGATGAAGTATCTGTATGTGGACATACATATATATTTGAAGACCTGCGCCGTGATCACTGGAAAGTATGAAAATAGAAAAAGCAAGGAGATGGCGCTCTTCTGTGAAAGTACCTCTGATTAGTTCAAATTGTAATAAAATAATGATAAGGTGCTCACCTGATGGTGTTGTGCAACTAGTATAGAGGCACAACACTCAAAGACTTGGTTGGCTTTAAACAGGTCCCCGGGGACAGCAGTCGTATGGTCCGAATCTCTAATGCCGGGCGGGCATCAGGAAACAACAGGAGACAATGAAAAATGGCAGGACCGGGCGCTCGTCTCATGGAATAAAACCTTGTGCGACTTTTTATGGAATAAAGTTAATATTTTATCCCGCGCTGATCCCGCACGAGGATTTATTCCACGAGACGAGCGCCCGCTCCTGCCATTTTCCGTTGTCTCCCGTGATCACTGGAAAGGATTACTTTGGTCTATAGTCAAACCGAAGGGGGCTGGTATCGCCAACCTCATAATGGAAGCCATAATCAGATTTAACACAGGGATAAATCACAATACAGGGAAAACAGAGTTTAACTGGTTTTGCCATCCTGTAAAATCCTTTCTGAAGCTAGCTTGTAGCTCATTCAGAGAACCAGGAGATGACAACGCTTGCAAAATTCGCCCAGTTCATTTTTATGGGAATTCCAAATATAGTTCCTAATAAATGTGCTTGGGAACTCCTATAGACATGAATATGTTAGAACCAGTGTCGGACTGGGATGTTTGGGGCCCATAGGTGGAGTTGATTCTAGGGGTCCAACAGTTGAGCTGTTTCTTGGCCAATCGGTGGAGTTTATTTTAGTGACCCACCCTACAGCTACTGTGAATGACTGTAGATACTCTGCCTCTTGCCTCTCTTTCTCTGCTTTTCTGTCTCTTCTGAGGATGTATATGCAGTTAAAAAACAATTCTAGGTCTGCCATGCTCAGGGGCCCACCGGGGGTTTCACCTATTCACCTTAGGGACAGTCCAAGCCTGTTTAGAACTGTGCAAGTGCAGCCATCTTTACAGGATTATAAAAGATTGGAAAGCCCTTTAAGTCATAATAAAGGAATAACAGACCTAAAGGGGGGGGGGTGGAGGGGGGTAATCTCATAAAATCCTTTCTGAGGCCAGCTTGTAGCACATTCAGAGGACTAGGAGATGGCCGTGTTGTGCACATGAATTTCCATGGGAGTTCATAAAATTGCCAAGCAAGTGTACTTAGGAATACTTGGAACTCCCACAGACATGAATAGGTTAGAGGTGGGCAAGAGCAGCCATCTCAACAGGGCTGTAAAAAAAAATAAAAAAAAATTGCAAAGCCTGTTAAGTCATAATAAAGGAATAACAGTTGATGGGGTGGGAGAAGGGGTTGTCATCTCATAAAATCCTGAGGTCAGCTTGTGTCTCGCTCAGAGAACCAGGAATTGGCCGTGTTGTGCACTCTCCCTGTGAATTTCTATGGGAGTTCATAGAATTGCCAAGCAAGTGTACTTAGGAATGCTTACATAGTTACATAGTACAGCCAAAAAAAGACACACGTCCATGAAGTTCAACCAAGGGTGGGGAAAAAGTGGGCAAAGAGAGACAAGGATGTTAAGCCCAGCCTCCCTACTGGTGAAACCCACAAGGCAAGAACCAATCTGCTCCAGGGGAGACTCCATCTCTGACCCCAGAGCCGCCACCAGCCAGGATCCAGAATATTACATAGCTACAAATGCATTAATATTCTTTAGTTTCAGGTAGGTATCTAAGCCTTTCCTGAACCCTCACGTGTTCCGGCTGTGACCAGCTCCTCAGGCGGCTATTCCACAGATTCACAGTTCTTACAGTGAAGAACGCTTTTCTCCTCTGGAGACTGAATGCTTTTTTCTCCAGCCAAAGGGAATGTCCCCTTGTCTTTTGAGGGAGCTTTACCTGAAATAACTATTTATATAAGTTAATCATGTCCCCCTGAACTTGAAACTCCCACAGACATGAATGGGTTAGAGATGGACAAGCGTGGCCATCTCCCCAGGACTTCACGATATGGCAAAACCCCTATTGGTTGCAGTCAATGGAGTTGAGCTACAATAGTAGAACAGTCGAGGGAAGGTCATAGGAATTTAAATATTGTCATGTTATAAATTATATTTATTGGAAAGAATTAGAATGACATTATACAGGAAAGCTATGGAAACATATAAAGTTTTACATAGCACTAGTAATCATCTCAGGCAGAGAGTCCAGAATCTTCCTCAAGGATGAGATGCGAGGGCTTCAAGGACTTGCTCAAAAAATCCTGACTATGTTAAAGAGTGTGAGAATATTGATGAGAGATTACTCAGGAGGGGATAAAAAACATGAATGTTAACTAGGGCGAAAACAAATTGTAACCCCTGCAGAGAGATTTCGGCTTTCAGACAGTAATAAATGGAAGTAAACTAACAACGAGGGAATAAAAACAACAACCTTTGTTATTCCATGTTCTTTGCAGTTTTTTGCGAATAGTCAAAACAATGAAGCAATGTCCCCGTGTACAAGGAATATATTGAACTCAAGTTGTCAGTTTGTGTCAAAAAGAGGAATTACATTAGGTTATATATTGTCACTATCTTTTTTTACATCTTATACTATATGACAAAACGACAACACTCGTCTGCCCATATGGGACTATTTGAAGGGGTATTTTCTTATCTCAATGTTTTGTTAACCTTTTCCAAACATCTCTATAACCTTTCTTCTGAGCTCCCCGGAAGCTTCTTTGTATTGGATTCACACAATCCAATCTTTTCTCAGGAACACTTCATTGGGTTATCTCACTACAAAGCTTAGCTTCGTAGGGAAAGGTAAATGAAGACTTTTTCCAAATATATTCGTTTGTTTAGTTTGCTTTGTTGAGGAGATAAGAGAGATTTTATCTGCTCTGAGTGCACAAAAGTTTCTCTAGATCACTGATCTGCTCTCTCTGCTCTTTGTCTTATCTGATAGTTGTAAGCAGTTGATTGATTGGCAATCAAGAAATAATTAAAATGAAGCAGAATATATAAAAAAAATGTAAGGTTTAATACATAAATAAGGAAATAAAATGATACTTAGCTGCAGTTACAGATGTTATTGATGAATTGTTCATGCACAGTGAAATGGGGAGCCCCTCTGTACCTCAAGTACACCCATCTCGTCCGATGACCACAGAAGGGGTGCTGGGTGCCCACATGGCCCCAGCCAAAGCTAGCTATCAGTGGCAAAAGCCAGACCTTTTATACTAGTCAGAGCTGCATCAGAATGACCAAACATAGGTGTACAGTTTCTAAGCTGTATAGTCAGCATTAGAAGAGACTAAAGAACTTATCTTTGGCTTTCCATACATGGGAGGGATCCTTAGAATAGCTGTTTATAATGTATTATATCAGCTCTGAGCAGTACTGAGGGGGTAGGAGCTTTGAAAACTTATTACTGAAACAGAGGTCACAAAAGGTCACGCACAGTGGAACAGAAATATACGTATAGTATAACAGGCGCCCTCTCTAGTAAGCCTTTTGGCTAAATAACTATTTCTGTATACTTTATACACTTAAGAAACATAAGACATTGAATCTCTATTTCACAACAATAAGATACAATAATCCTTATCATTTCCATCCTATTACAATAGCAGGAAGTGATGTCACCACAGTCGGCACACAGGACGCCATCAGCTTCCAAACAGAATTTTTTATCTGTAGAAAACAAAAAGAGAGCAATTACTTTTGTTTACTTTGAGCTCTGGAGCTCCCTGCTCTATAAATTAGATCTCCTGCTCTCATTTAAAAGAGATGCGAATATGGAGATGATATGCTAATTACTGCTATAGAACCATCCACAGCCTGGCCAGGAAGAGACAAGGAGCATGAATCTATAACCATATAAACTAGTTTAACACATTCTGTGAGGTGGAAGGAAGCCGCAGTTCTGAATTGAACTGTTTTCCAAAGCCTCCAAACAAAGATGTTACCATTTCTGAATTTTAGACTTTATTTTAAAAGATTTTTTTAAAAGCTCCCTATCTCCAGATTTTCCTCTGACTCCATGCTTCCACAGGTTTATGACTTCACAGACTGGTTCCCTGTAACTCACAGATGGCAATGCGTCCTACTGAACAACTATTGTATCTTTTAGGAAATTGCGGCACTCTGTCGAACTTGGAGCTCCCATTTAGAGATAAGCAAACACTAAAAAATTCGAGTTCGGGCCGAGCCGAACCTCATTAAAGTCAATGGCAATGGGCTCGGCTCGGGTTCAGAGAAAATGTAAAGTTCGTGCCGAACTAGCCATTTCCGAACGGTGCGGCTCAACACTACTCCCATTATAGTCAATGGGAAAGTTCATTGCACTTCTCTTTTAAAAACAAAAGGTTTTCGAGAACTATTCTCAAGAAGGGTGTGGACCTGCACCTATCACACGGTGATGGAATATTCTATTAATGTGTCATCAATATGTATGGTGCGGATATTCCAATAACCATTTATTTGTAAATGACTGAGAAATATTTTTTAACAACTGTAATAATTTTTTGTCCAAGTTCTTGCTAGTCGTAGCAATCCTTGACCATGGTGTCCACAGCAGGAGCATAGTCATTAGGCCCTGCAGCCTGAAGGAGCTCAAAAACCCTTTGCCACATAAGGAGACACCAATATTGTAAATGACACATGGTAGCTTGGGGGTCCTATTTCACTTTTTAGACTAAGGCCAAGGAGCTTCAAGTTATGGCTCTGGTCTACTTTAAGACCAATGTTTGGGTTGTAATAGTTCAGTTTAGTTCATCTATGGCCCAGTAGTGTCGAGCGAACAGTAAAAGTTCTAGTTCGATTAGAACCTTACTTTTTTGGGGAATTTTTTCGAAAACCCCATTAAGTCAATGGGAGAAGAGGGTTCGGGTTTAATTTTTATCCCTATACAGGTGAGGAGAAGCTGGAATTACCATCCTAACAGTAAACTGGACGTGGGAACAACTTAGTGAGAAAATTTGGGCTCTAAGGGACAGAAAAAACTTTGAGAGGATAAATCCCTCATTCTTTCAATGGCTAACTGAAAAGATTGAGGCAGCTTCAAGCAGGGGTTAGCTATAGGAAGTTACAACCAGGGGTAGCAGCTGCTACGGGGCCCTGCTTTCCTGAAGGGGGCCCAAAAGCCCCTTTGACACATAGGAGATTTGGAGACAATGTGTTTTACAATTACTGAACCAAAAACTGCAAAAAACGAACTTTTGGCACGAGTATGATTTAGCAAAACAAGCCTCTGTATAAATATCATGTATATGAGAGCGTTTTGTGAGCCTCAAATGTGCCCAAAAAAACCGTTCTGGTGTGAGAAAGATGCAGCCAGCAAAACCAAACTCCCTAACTATTGATGTCTATGGAGAGGAAAATGCTAAGAGGAAAGAGTAGTGTATACAGTATAGAGAGTGAGCTGAAAATGGCGTTCACAAGGCAATACAGTGATATATATATATAACATGGTCATGTGATTTTAGCTGCCAATAAGAGCCCTACACCTCAGCGATAACGTTTCTGACACTTCTCTGTGCTCTGCACTGATTGGATGGCGCCAAGAGTGCAGAAAGGTGATTGGATGGCCACCAAAAGTGCAAAGAATGGGAAAAGGAAATGATTGAATGGCCCCAAAAGTGCAAAGGATAGGGAAAGGGAAGGGGTTGGATGGCCGCCGAAAGTGCAGAAAGGTGATTTGACAAATGGCCGTACCCAAATCAAAAGTGGCAAAAAAAGGTGATTGGATGGCCGCCAAAAAATGAGAAGGGGGATTGAATGGCCACCAAAAGTGCATAAAGGTGATTGGATGTCCGCCAAAAGTGCAGAGAGGTGATTGAATGGCCACCAAAAGTTTCAAAAGGTGATTGGATGGCCGCCAAAAGTTTAGAATGGTGATTGGATGGCCGCCAAAAGTTTAGAAAGGTGATTGGATGGCCGCCAAAAGTGCAGAAAGCCGCTGAAAGCTAAACTGAAAATGGTGTATAGAACTAGAACTTTGCTCGAACGAACAGTAAAATGTTTGGTTTGAGTTCTAAAAATTCAAGAAGTTCTACTAGAACTTAAATTTTCTATAACAGTTCGATCGTCACTACTTAGCAGTCATCTTATTCAGCAACCGAGTCCGCCTTCTCCACTCAGAGTTTTTGGTAATTCAGAGCTGCCTAGTTTCATGAACATATTCTAATATACTCATTATTCATTCTGCCTTGTTGTATTTTAATTAACTACATTAACCAGGACTTTAGGAAATACATTTCCAGAACATTTTAAAGAAAATCAAAGCGACTGACAGCTTATTGCTGGCACTATAATAGAAACGATAGCACAACATAACCCTAATACGTTTAACAATGAAGTTACATTTTTAATAAAAAATCTCAAATTCCAAACTACAATTCTACTTTGTATGAATAAAACTAAAATTATAAATCGTCTTCATTAAGTATTATCACATGAATCAGGTCAGCATCTAATCCGAAGCTTTTTTATTGCTTTCCTATGTACTCATTGTATATTAGCAGTGGTTTGACCTTAGGACATCCATAGGAAGGGGCTTTGCTTTCTTCATTTTAGCTACTACAGGAAATCAATGGGCGCTACAAAGAAATTTATATGTGCTTGGCTGTATTGTTGTCAGTGCCAATGTGTTGATATAGGGACATATTACCTTAGCTGGTGCAAGAAGAGATGAATGGTACATAATTTAATTCTTGGAGAAGTATTGGAGCGGAGTCCACTGTTTGATGTATTGATAATGTTATTTGCTCTTAAAATAGAACTGTGTTCTTGTAGGGCATTTCATGAAAGAACTTAGCAACCATAGGTGAAAATGTCTTTCGCTTCAAGATATTGCATGGCCTGTTCAATGAATAAAGTGGCTACGAAGCCCGTTCTGTGCTGGTGAATAATTACTTTAGTAATCAAGGCAGAATGAGAAGAAATACTACATATACACCCAAAGATATAAAAAGGACAATACAGGTCGTTTCATGTCTTTTTTCACAAGGCTTATTAGAATACAAGGGGCTTTCTCCAGTCTAAAAAGAAGTTTCACATCATCATGACGAGAATTTCTTTATGTAAGGTATTTCACAAGTTATTGCGGCGCTACAGCACGCGGCGCATATGCCAGGTGGTTTGGATCGGCTGATTTAGCGCGCACTCGAAGGGGGGGTGGCTTAGCCGCTGGCCCCTAGACATTCATTTTTTGGCGCGTAATTGTGCGAACATTGCATGTCACTTATCTCCCGCATGTTCTATACGAGTTTGTATGCTGGGGGGCGATAATCCTACTTCTCTATGAGAGCTATGGATTACCACTATGGATTAATTGCGGGGCGCATTTCGCTGTGTATTGAGCGCAGTATGTGGCGAAATACACCCGCAACTACGCAGCAAAATAAGCCGTGTGAACATACCCTAAAAGCGGTGACACTATGGAGCATGTGGTCACAAGTGGTTTTGATGTTGGAATCATTTACCAAGTTCAAGAAAGGCTTAGATGCCTTTTCTTGAAAAATATATACCAGGTTATGGGTATATTCTGGAGATCGGACTTTAATCTAGGGATATATTTAGAATCTGTAAGGATTTTTCCCTCATTCACCTAATGGTAGTTTCACCTTTTTCTGGATCAACATAGTAGGGTTCCGTATTGTACTCAATGGACCGCTATCTTTTTCCAACTTTATCTACCATGCTATTATGTTGAAGATAATAGCAGCACTCCATAAAAAAATAACAAAACTAAAGAGAAATCAGATATAGGTTACCAGAGGTCGTCCCTGTGATCACAGCCGATGATGTCATAATTCATTTTTCATATGACTGCAGTTAGGGTAAGAATTACTCTGAGTATAGCATGCCTGGGCTGTTTTTCAAACAGAAGGCACAGAAAGAGACAAAATAGCATTATGTGCAGTCATGTACCGTAGTTGTAGAATAGAACCCAATAATTAACTCCATTAATGGGCCCCAAGAAGCAGCTCTACTGGTGGACCTCAAGAATCAACTCCACTGGTGGACCTCAAGATTCAACTTCAATGGTGGACACCAAGAATCAACTCCATTGGTGGACCCCAAGAATCAACTCCACTGGTGGACCCCAAGAATCAACTCCACTGGTGGACACCAAGAATCAACTCCACTGGTGGGCCCCAAGAATCAACTCCACTGGTGGACACCAAGAATCAACTCCACCGGTGGGCCCCAAGAATCAACTCCACTGGTGGTCCCCAAGAATCAACTCCACTGGTGGACATCAAGAATCAACTCCACTGGTGGGCCCCAAGAATCAACTCCACTGGTGGACACCAAGAATCACCTGCACTGGTGGACACTAAGAATTAACTCCGCTTGTGGATTCCAAGGGCAACATGTACGTTTTTTGGCACCCAGGCACCATTTTGTTTGCGGGCACTAATACCGTAGAATATGCTTGAATCTATGAACCTGTTCTGCTGCGGATAATAGATTTAGAGCTTTCTAGTTACTAAGCAACAATCCTGGCTCAGGTAAACCACTTATATAGTGCTCTACCTGTTCCCGAAGTAATGCGCCTGGATTTGCCGTACTGAAGCGATAAAGGTGTAGCTTTGTATGGTTCTAGTGCGCCCCGCCTTCATCACGACCCTGATCTCAGGTGCATTACAAAGTGCCACCGCGCTTTGTAATGTACCTAATATTGGAGTGCAAACGTGACAACGCCAGTTTTCAGGCTGAAAAGATGCCAGACTTCTGGCGCAGCCCCATTCATACATGTCGTCCCAAGAATTAACACCACTGATAAATCCCAAGGATCACCTCCACTGGTGGGCTCCCAGAATCAACTCCAAAGATAGGTCCAAAGAATCACCTCCACTGGTGGGCTCCCAGAATCAACTCCAATAATAGGTCAAAAGAATCACCTCCACTGGTGGGCTCCCAGAATCAACTCCAAGGATAGATCCAAAGAATCACCTCCACTGGTGGGGCTCCAAGTATCAACTCCAATGAATCACCTCCACTGGTGGACCCTAGGCTCCCCAGTCTGACACTGCCTACAGTTATTGCTTGATATACCACTGTGGCTTACAATTGTTTGAAGGATGACTTGAGGAATGAATGACGTCATTATCTGAGATCACTGGACTGACCGTGACACAGAAAGGAGTAAACACGTTTTGTTTTTTTTAGAATTGTAATCTTCTGGATAGAACATCCCTTTAATGACCAGTCGTCCGCCTAGGGTAGACAAGCACTACAGAATTAATTGGATTAATGTAAATGATACATTCGTACTCACCTTTAGCAGTTGCCAGTTTTCTGCACAAGGAAAAAACTTAAGTTTTCTTAGTTTCTTAGAAAAGTGTATAGAACATGAGTGTCAGTCCTGCAGAGATCAACAATCGGAATATACATCATAAGATATTTAACAGCGCTGTAAACCCCAGACAGATGCCTTGTTTGGAAAGCATCAAAACAGAACACAATGGTAGAAATATGAAAGGCACAGTGTTACATAATACATGGAACTCAAGAGATAATGGAGGAATCATACAAAAAACCCAATACTTTAACAAAGTTAGAAACTCAAGCTCTAGTATTTAATGTATTATAGATCTTCTGGTAACCTAAGAGATCAATCATCAGATCACATTGATCATTGAAGCACATGAATGTCAAGGAAAGCAAGTCAATCTAGCGGCATCCTACCAAGGCAAACAAATCTATCAAGAGTAAGCTAGCTAGAGAAAGAAATGTACCTTTTATCTCTTAAGGCAAATTATTGTTTAGTCATGTACAGTATATGCATATAATATACTGTATTTACTAGTTATTACCTGCAGTATTTTAACACCTTTTTGCATAATGACTTGTGCATATTAGTCAATAGAAAAGAGGAAAAATACGTAACTTGTATCTGCGGTGGTTCCAGGATTATAACCTTTATGGGAAAGAAATAAGGCAACACCATATAATAAGCCAATATAGTGTTATTTGGTCACATCCCTTATTTTGCCCTTAAAGGTAAGAGAGTCAGGTCCAGCCCCAACATTGGAAAAGCAGATTTTGGGCTAAAAAAACCGGAAACCATCTAAGACGCTGTTTAGAGTGTTTGCCCCCCTCAGTTAGGCAGTGCTGGTTTTGGTGGGGCTTAAAGGGGGGCTTAAAAAAAATGGGCTTTTCCTATTGGGAGAAAGTATAAAGTTGTGGGGAATTACAAACCATGAATTTTGCAGTAATATTTTAAAAATTTTTCAAATAAGCTCAAGGAAAAAGCAGGCCGCGCCACCGATTGGGGGTATCTTATCAGATTCCTCTTTTCTCATGAAAACGTGACAAAAAGGGCTAAAGCCAAAAACCACTTGCACATTTACAGAAAGATTTTTCGGAGTGTTTGCCCCTCATCAGTATAGAGCAGTGCTGGTTAGGTGAGAGGCTTAAAAGGTAACCAAAAAAGGACTTTAGTACCACCTATCTGATACAGCATGACTTAGGGACTAAAGCCAAACCACTAACCCATCTACAGTCAGCTGCTTCAGAATATTTGCCCATCATCAGTGTAGAGCAGTGCTGACTGGGTGAGAGGCTTAAGCGGTACCGAAAAAGGGGTACTGTTCCTTATTAGGGAGAGATGATATAAAGTTGTGGGGAGACTTACAAGCCATGAATGTTGCAGTAATATATAAATATATTCAAATAAGCTCAAGGAAAGGTGGCGTTGGAGTCCTGGCTCTCGATTGGGTGTAGTCTTACTCAACTTTATCTCTGACTCACTGAAAGGTGACAAGAAGACTAAAGCCAAACCACTTGCACATTTACAGAAAGATTTTTCGGAGTGGTTGCCCCTCATCATTATAGAGCAGTGTTCTGGCTGGCTGGGTGAGAGGCTTAAAGGGTAACCAAAAAAGTAGTAAGGGAGTAATTCAGGTTGAAACATTGTGATAGTAGAGATACGTAAGGCCATCAGGGTCTGTAGATTTTCCTCATAGTAAATTCTTAAGAGTATAAATAACCTCCTCCTCTGTAATTGGTAAATTTAATGAGGATACTTCTACGGTGTCAAGTTTCGGGAGCTTACAAGACAAGAGAAAGTCATGTATCAGAGCCTCCTTTTACCCAGGGTCACGGGGCACCCATCAGGAATATTATATAATGCAGAATAGTATGAGTGGAAAAGATCTGCTACCTTTTTAGGATCATGCGTCGGGATTCCGGAATCATTTTTAATAGAGCAAGGGGCTGATCTGGCCATTTCATCCCGAAGCATTTTAGCAGGTAAAGAGTGGGTTTATTAGCCCTTTCATAGTACCTTTGTCGTGAAAAAAACCAGTAACTTTTCAGTGGTGTATAGCTAAATTTTTTAATTTCTCTCTAGAGGGCCCTTGAACTTCTCCACTCCTTTCCCATAATGCCTTGTTAATTTCTCTCTCAAATTCAATACCTGCCTTAGGCAATGTTCACACGGCTTATTGCCGATGTAATTGCGGGGCCGGATTTCGCCCCACAATTACGCCGGCAGCCGTGCAGCGGGGGCGGGGGTGGGGGCGGCAACCGGCCCCATAGACATTCATTATTCACGATGCGTACACGCCGTAAATAATGTGCATGTCACTTTCTCCCCCCACCCCCCCACCGCGACGGATTCGCCGGGCGGGGAGAAGAGACGGAATCCACAGTTCTCTATGAGAACTGTGGATTACCGTAGTTACTGGGACGGATTGGAGCCGTACTGCAGCACAAATCCGGCGCGCAGTACGGCTCCAATCCATCCCAGAATAAGCCGTGTGAACGAGGCCTTAATCTTATTCTTGTTAGGATTCAATGCTAATTTAGAATCTAGCTATGGAAGCTGCGAGAGGCAGGTATTTCTTTGGAATTCTCTATCTTTTTTCCAGACGAGAACCCAACGCTATGCATTTACCCCTTATAATTGCCTTGTGAGCTTCCCACAGAGTGATTTAGATTCTACTGAGCCTGTGTTGATGTCAGACAATTCCGTAATCTGCTGGGGATGCTTAAAGGGGATTTATCGCTTCATCAGTTTAATTGTACTTTCAGTTTCATAGCAACTCAAATCCGGGGGTGTTTCTTCACCTCCCTGCCGGCTGTTTCTTAACTGAAGGGGATGACATCATCCGGCCCCCCCCCCCTTCACTGTTCGTGCTCGCTCCCGAGTCAGTGTGTTTGAGATTAGTGGGAGGAGATAGCACATCTCTGCTCCTCCTGAGTCCACATGTCATTGTGTCGTTCCTCTCACTATGCAGTATTATTTTGTAAGAGCTGTATGTTTACATAGCACAGGCCTGCATTCAGTCTAGACAGTCTTCTATGAACTCAGAGCACTGATCTCTTCTCCTCTCACAGCTGGATAATTGTTACAGTTGAATCTAGTCTTCTACGAACTCATCCTGAGCAGCACAGATCCATCTCCTTTCTATGTTTACAGGCAGCAACATTAGGCATGGAGCACAATTTTGCTGTTTTCTGATTGTAGAAGCAGCTGCAGTGTTACTGTGTGTAACGGTCCTAGGTAGAGCTGTAACGGTCCTAGGTCGTGGATCCACTGGGACACCACAAGCGATGGCGGAAGCCACACCAGGGAGCGGAGTCTAAGTGGGTCCCAGTTTTCACCAGAGCCCGCCGCAAAGCGGGATGGTCTTGCTGCGGCGGGGAACTACCAGGTCGCTACCCCTGATGTGACTTGCTTGCGGTGGTAGCCAAGGTATAACGCTGTACTGAATTGGCAGGCAAACTCATAGTCAGGGACAGGCCAGAAGGACTGGGCAGGCAGCAACGGTTCGTGGTCGGAGAACGTAAGCCAAAGGGACTGGTACACAGGAAAAGCAACCGGAATGTAGAAAGGGCTTCCTCGCATAGGTATGAGCACTATGGAATCGGCAAGGGCCAGGAAGAGGTGGAGCATTAATATAGGGTCAGCGGCAGGTGATTACAATTACTGGCGCACTGGCCCTTTAAATTTGACAGAGTCGGCGCGCGCGCACCCAAATGATCGGGGGCACGCGCACTGGCCGGGAGCAGAGGCAGGAACCCGATCAGGTGAGGACGGGCGCCCGTGGGCGCGTGTGCGCCCGTGGATCGCGGCACCACCCGCCCCCGGCGCAGACTGTCTTTACAGAAAACGAAGATAAGGGAGACAGTGAAAACGAGACAGGTTTGCTAATGACATCCAACTGCAAAGTTGCTTGTTTTCACTGTCCCCTTATTCTGAAGACCATTTAATGTAATGATACAACCCCTTTAAGTAGGGATTCATGGAGTCTCCAGTGAAAAATTTGTTGATTTCAAAGTAATACTAATCGGGGCATGGTCAGACCAGGTTACAGAACCCACCTCCACCACACCCAGCATTCTGAGAGCTAAAACATTACCAAGGAAATAATCTATCCTAGAGTGTGACTGGCGTGGTTTAAAAAAAAAAAGTGTAACCTCTGTTCGTCGGATGGGCTATCTGCCTCAAACAGACGGAAATAGTGTGTCAGCTAACGGAAGCCCCTGGAGACAAAACGTTGAGCCCGGTGAGCGGTATGTTGGAGTAGATGCAGTTTATCATAAACCTTGGGGAAAATGAGATTAAAATCTCCCTTCGAATAAGAGATGATGGAGGCAAATGTGACAAGTGGAGCAGGAGCCTTTTGAGAAGTGACAGTTGCTCTACATTAGGGATATATGTGCTACAGAAAATAACAGGCGTACCAATCAGAGTTCCCTCCAAAATCAGATATCTACCCCCCAGGATCAGAGTGCACTGAGCGAATCTATACGGGACATAGCCTAGAGATAAGAATAGCAACCCCGGCCTTTTTTCATGTCTTTTGAAGCCATGTATTGTATGGGGTACAAATGTTTAGCAAAATTGTTTCCCTCCCTATTAAAGTGGGTCTCCTGTAAGAAGACCGCTGGCTCCCGTTTAAGATCAGTGAGCAAGAGCTTTCATTTAAGGTTTGAATTCAGACCTTTGACATTAAATGAGCGTATTTTAATCATTGGGATGTCTGAAGAAATAGAGAACTATAGATATGGATTGCAAATTGAAAATTGAGAAATGACATACCTTCCTCGATTGGGAGACAGATTTAAGGCCTACAATGAAAATTAAAGAAACATTAGGAATAAGGGAAGACATTACAAGACACCACAGCAAATAACACAGTAGAAACATAATAAAATTTAAACCAGAACAATATACGTCCCGGAGAGGCAAGAGTAGTAAAGTGATCCTAAGTAGTAGGAAAAAACAACTCAAACCCTCATTGGTGCTCTTATTCTTTCTCGTCTCGACTACTATAACTCCTTACTTATCGGTTTCCCTCTCTGTCAACTCTCCCCGCTCCAATCTGTCCTGAATTCAGCAGCCAGGCTCGTCTGTCTTTCCCGCTGCTATACTGATGCCTCTACCCTGTGTCACTCGCTGCACTGGTTGCTCATTCAGTACAGAATACAATTTAAAAACTCATCACTCTCACCCATAAAGCTCTCCACAGTGCTGCACCACTTCATCTCCTCCCTCATCTCTGTCTACCACCCTACCCGGGCTCTCCACAGTATTGCACCCCGTACATCTCCTCCCTAATCTCTGTCTACTACCCTACCTTTTCTCTCCACAGCGCTGCACCCACTACATCTCATCTCTGTCTACCACCCTACCCGGTCTCTCCACAGCGCTGCACCCACTACATCTCATCTCTTTCTACCACTCTACCCAGTCTCTCCACAGTGCTGCACCCTCCACATCTCCTCCCTCTTCTCTGTCTACCACCCTACCCAGTCTCTCCACACTGGTGAACCTCCTACATCTCCTCCCTCATCTCTACCACCCTACCCGGTCTCTCCACACTGGTGAACCCCCTACATCTCCTCCCTCATCTCTACCACCCTACCCGGTCTCCACAGCGCTGCAGCCTCGACATCTTCTCCCTCATCTCTACCACCCTACCCGGTCTCCACAGCGCTGCATCCTCTACATCTTCTCTCTCATCTCTACCACCCTACCGGTCTCTCCACAGCGCTGCACCCTCTACATCTTCTCTCTCATCTCTACCACCCTACCGGTCTCTCCACAGCGCTGCTCCTTCCTACATCTCCTCCCCCCGTCGCTGTCTACCACTCTACCCAGTCTCTCCACAGCGCTGCACCCCCTACATCTCTTCCCTCATCTCTGTCTACCCACCTACCCGGTCTCTGCACAGCGCTGCACCCCCTACATCCCCTCCCTCACCTCTATCTACCACCCTACCTGGCCTCTCCACACTGGTGAACCCCCTACATCTCCTCCCTCATCTCTACCACCCTACCGGTCTCTCCACAGCGTTGCTTCTTCCTACATCTCCTCCCTCATCTCTACCACCCTACCCGGTCTCTCACAGTGCTGCATCCCTACATCTCCTCCCTAATCTCTTATCACCCTACCTGTCATCTCACAGTGCTGCACCCCTACATCTCCTCCTTTCTCTCTACCACCCTACCAGGTCACTCCACAGCGCTGCTCCCACTACATCACCTCCCCTCCGTCGCTGTCTCCCTACTCTACCCAGGTCTCTCCGCGCGCTGCACCTACATCTGCTTCCCTCATCTTGTTACCCAAAAACCGGCTTGCACAGGTGCCCCCCCTCATCCCCCCTAACCTCTATTACCCCCTACCTGGCCTTCCACAGGCTGCACCCTTTTCTTTCTTCTATCTCTACCCCCCCCCGGTCTTCCACGCGTTGCCCCTTCCTACATTCTCCCATCTCTTCTCACCCCCCCGGTCTTAAAAGTGCTGAAACCCCACATCTCCTCCCTCATCTTGTCTATCACCTACACGTAAATCACAGTGCTGCACCCACAAATTCCCCCTTTTCTGTCTCCCACCCTCCGGTCACTCCACAGCGCTGCCCCCCCTACATTCCTCCTCTTCTCTCTATACCCTGCCCGGTCTCTCCGCTCTGCTGATAATATCAGATTACATTCCTCAATCCTCCCAACTTCCAATGCCCGTCTCAAAGATTTCACACGTGTGGCACCAGTTTCTCTGGAATATGCTACCGCGGGCGATCAGGCACACTCACAACCCTCATAGTTCTAAGAGGGCCCTGAGAACACATCTTCTCAGTCTTGCCCACCAAGATCCCTAATTGCTAACCCCCACCTTCTATCACACACATCTGTCACTCCCAACACTAGGGCACTCACAGGCACTTATCTGTATATAGATGTACTGTCAGTGAGGCAGGCTCACCCAACTTTTATGTAAACCACCCCATATTTATGTAACATGGCCGGACCATTGTAAATCTAGCACTTCTTACCCTTCGTCTCACCCATACACCCTGATAGATTGTAAGCTCTCTCAAGCAGGGTCCTCACACCTTGTGTCTCATCTGTAAGTTCTTTTAATGTGTAATGTCTGTAATTATACCCTCTAAATTGTAAAGTGCTGCGGAATATGTCAGCACTATATAACTAAAGATTATTATTAAAAATAACTAAATCTAGAGAGAATATAGTTCACTGTAAATATCAACTATAGCCTCAAGGGTGCAGCAATATGCAACCATTCCTATCAAAGAAGAACCAAGTCTAGCTCAAGAGCGATCACAACGTTAAATTAACTAATGCAAGGAGCCGAGAGCGGCAAAATAAAAACCCATCCTCCACCAGCTTGTCCCGCATAGTGATTGTAAGCAAAGTAGGGGCAATCCCTAGCATAAAGTAACAGAGCACAAAAGAATACGGTTAGGGTATGTTCCCATGGTGTAATGCAGCGCGTACAGTACGCGTCACAGTATTACGGATGTATTCCGGAGCGCGTATTCCCAAAGCACGGGGCCGGCCCATAGACATGCATTGTTCGTGGCACGTAATCAGCGGACTATTGACATGTCACTTACCTCCCCGCGCATACAATGTGTGTGTATTGTACACCTGGGCAGACGAGGCGTAATCCATAGTTCTGTAGGAGAGCTATGAATTACCATAATTGTGGTGCGCAATACGCGGCAAAATACGAGGTGAAATGCGCACCAAAATAAGCCATGTGAACATGCCCATAAAGGCACAATATTGCATAACAGACGCATAAGCTCAACACAGTCTCTAGCATCCTAAGTGTCTTCATCAGGAGAAAAATGTCAAAAGTACAAACGTCCAAACCAATTTATCCCTTGGAAAGGCGACAGGAAGTGGGGCAAAACCCCAAAAGAATTCCAAGATTTGGTTGAATGGCGTGACTGGGAGGTCGAGGGACCCTGAGAAAAGCACCGTTTTTGTTGAGCTGGGACATGTTGCCATTCTGGAGCTGGGGCCAGCGGCAGAGGCCCAGGTTCCCAATCAACTAAGTCTGGGATAGGGATACCCAGCGTGGTGCAAAAGTTCGGAAGGTCTTCAAATTCTCGAAGCACAGCAGGGCGTCCATTTATCGATACCAAAAGGGAAATCCCCATCGATATGCTAGACCATGATTTTTCTGAATGTCCATTATCGGCCTCATGTGCCTGTGTTTTTGTCCCCCATTCAATATCTAACTATCAGGAGGAGGTGTCGGTGGCTAGGCGTGAATACGCATTTGGCTAGTGCCATATTTAGCAGGACTTTTTCCAGCGCCATCTATGTTATCTTGGTGCAGTGAGTATATAGTGTTTGGTCCATTTACTCACTTACTGTATTATGTGGATATTATAAATTTACTAATTATGGCTTGCCCTCGTTATAGCCTGCCAATGATATATTTATGGCTAACCTTTTGGGTATTTACTCTGTAGTCTATAATGGGATGGTTGTTTTGTCTCTGTGGGTCCATGACGAACCCCTTTGATAATAAGGGGAGAAACACATTGGATAGTAAATAAAGTGGGACATTTATCCTGTTTTCCATCCGTGTTAACATATTAGCATATGTATATCTGTATATTCTAGGTGTAGCAGGTGAAGACTGTATAATTGACTATTTACATATTTATACATTTGTAACTAGATTGACCCTTTCGTAGTCAACTTTTATGTATTTTGATTTAATAGGGTATCTTTAGGTCTAGGCTGCTGGTGCTTTTTTGTGCGGTTACTCCATTTATAGTTATGTTGGTATTGATAGGGATTTGATTAGGGATTATTGTTTTTTTTGTTTTGTTTTTTTCTATTTTTTATCTCTATTAGGGTTTAAAAGTTAAGTTTTAATATATCCAGTGTATGTAATCTCTTTTTTGTCGTTTGTAATGGGATAGGGTACCCAGCGTGGTGCAAAAGTTTGAAAGGTCTGAACATTCTCGAAGCACAGCAGAGCGTCCGTTTTTTGCCACCAAAAGGGGAATTCCCACCGTGATCTTTCAGGATGTCCAGTAGCGGCTTCATATTCCTGCATTTTTGTAGGGTAACCCAAGAGATCTGGAAACAACTGGAGCAAGGCACCTTGGTAATCCACAGTGCGTAAGGTTCTGGCATCGGACATGACCTATTCTTTCAATTTTTGAAATCATGAACGCAACAAATAACATCCCTGGGCGGAGACATAGGTCCCTTTGGCCAAATTAATGTTATGGGTGGCTGGCTCCTCCAGCACATTATTGAATATAGTCTCCAGAATCTGAGGAAAGTCTACCTCTCCCATAGCCCCTGGGAGACCTCTAACCCTTATATTATTTTGCCGGCCTCTATTATCGAAATCCTCCAAGTGTCTAGTTGTATCACGCAGAAGTTTAGCTTGTGATGATAGAGGATTGCATGTCGGACATATAACAGCAGGTATCATGTGCCATTTCGATGTAGTCCACTCTGCAAACCAGTTGTTCTCTGTCCTGTCTGACCATGGCTATTTCTGCCTTACATGCTTCCTTGACTTCCGTGATTAATTGTTTAAACTCCTCTTTAGTTGGGAGAGATTTGAGATACAATTTCCGATACGGCGTGCTGGACAGAGCAGGGTCAGCAGATCCTATAGCATCGTTCACAGATTCAGGTGACAAAGTCCATGTATCTAAAGGGACAGTATCGTCATTTGAGTGAGGGTCACCATGATCAAGGTGGTGCTGACCAAGCTGCCGCATGGGGTGACAGACTGGTAGAAAGTTTATGTCCTCGTTGTGTCTGATGTGTTTTAGAGGCCATATTGTCTACTAGTGGATTCACTGTGGTATTGGTACTCAGAGAAGCAGATCCAGGGGCCATTATCCTCTTAGCGTCAGGAGCTTGGCCAATATCAGACCTATACAATCGTACTTAAGTTTTCAGTTCCCCGTATTTTAATGGTGGAGATGGAAGTGTGTGACGTTTGACTGGGCTTAATAATTGCACCACCCAAGGGGTACTAAAAGGAGCCAAGATGTCGCTAAGGCCCTTCTGCGTGGCTCCCAGGTAGAAAGGCTGTATAGGGAAGATCCCCTTGTGCTCTCAATGTATTGGGCAGGTGATGAGAGACTTTGTGAGTTCTCAGCTGCAGATAGCGCAGTACCTGAAGGTTGTCGCGGCAGCGTCCATGACGTGAAGAGGTCCCGCTCCTCCACAGATGTTGCGTGGAGTGGAGGTGACTGCGAGTTCAGACTATCCACCTGCTGCCGCGCTGAGGCAGGAGCTCTGTAGCTGCTCTGAGCAGCAGGAAATGGCGGTGCTTTCGGGATCCCATGTGGCGCCGGTGGGCTTTCACCCACAGACCTGCTGACAGCCGGGGAGAGTGTGGAGAGTCGTCCTCGGTGCTTTGGAAGTCAGAGCCTGTGCTCCAGCATAGCTGATGCTGTAGGGGAGTAGGAACTCCCGTAACCGGGGGTCTTGGAGCAGGCTGCAGGTCCCTGGATGTTGCTGGGGCCGGAATCAAATACTTATATAGTGGACCAACGGCTCTCCGCTGAGTCTGTGATGCTCTCCCGGTGTCCCTGCCTCCTTTCCTCCGTCCCCGCACCAGGATGGATAGGGATTGCCCCCTGAGAATGTTGTGAGGCTCAGGAGCTGCAGTATTAGGCAAAATACAAAATCTGGTCAGCACATCCGTTTTGAAGAATAAACGTATAGGTGCACACTGTTGTGGCAGTCAAAAGCTATGCAAACACAATACAATATAAGTAGCATTCAAGAAACATTAAATAACGGTCAAAGAGGACATAAGAATTTTTTGAACAGCGTTTCTGCTAACCTGGAATATATGAAAAAATTTGAGGTTCTTAGTGCACATTTTTGATCAAAACTGTAAATGCCCACCTACCGCGGCAAGGTGACCCCAATTCAGGTGGGAACCTATGCTATATTCTGCCTCTCTTGGTGTCTGTTCAGACCTCCACATTTCAGGGTTAGAAGGTTCCTGCTGTAAACCTGATCTGTTTAAAAAGCCTGTGCAAGTGGGTGGAGTTAATGATCCAAGCTGGGGACCACCACTTGCCCATGCAAATAGTCAAAATACAAAATCTGGTCAGCACATCCATTTTGAAGAATTAAACATATAGGTGCACAGTGTTGTGGCAGTAAAAGCTATGCAAACACCATACAATATCAGCACCACTCTAGAAACACTAAAAAACGGTCAAAGAGAACATAAGAACTTTTGGAACAGCATTTCTGCTACTATGGAATATATGAAAAAATGTGAGATTCTTAGTGTACATTTTGATCAAAACTGTAAATGCCCACCTACCGCGGCAAAGTGACCCCAATTCAGGTGGGAACCTACGCTACATGCTACATCTCTAGGTGTCTGTTCAGACCGCCACATTTCAGGGTTAAGAAGGTTCCTTCTGTAAACCTGATCTGATTAAAAAGCCTGTCCAAGTGGGTGGAGTGCATAATCCAAGCTGGGGACTACCGCCTCCCCATACAAACATCCGTTTTGGCGGCCATCTTCCTCAGCTGCAAACCACGCCCCCCAATATGTAAATATTTTGAAATAAGCTCAAGGGAAGAGAGCCAGGACTCCATCGCCTTTTGGATGTAGCGTTACTCAGAGTCATATATTACTCTCCCAGCCTTGAAACGTGATAGGTAGACTAAAGCCCAGCCAGTTACCCATCTACAGACAACTGGTTCAGAGAAAGTTTTAATCTCTTCTTCTATATAACCTATAAAAAAGAAACGGTCGACATAGTAAAAATGTTTTGTAATTTATATCCTCTAAGGAATGTCATAAATTGTGCTTGATGAAGCCGCACTTTAATTCTCCACGTTATCTCTGCTCTTTTCTGCATTCTCTTGTCAGGCTTTAATTTAATTAGTGAAAGCGCGCATATTGTACGTGTCTGGATGGCACCTATTCAAATAAAAACTGCAAGCTGTGTTTGATCAACATTCCCATCAGCTCCTTGATGTATTTTGATTCAAGAGAAACTTGCAGTCCCTTAATGAGTTGGATTAGTTCCCTTCTATTATTCTGCTCATTGTCAAGAATTTTTTTTTTTTTAATGCTGTTCTTTTCATAAAAAGGGACTGGGGTTTAGCAAAGTATTGTGGTCAACCAGGGCCAGACATATCTTCTATGATTTACACCAGAAAGTGGGAAATGTCTTGATGAATTTGACGTACAATGTTTAATTGCCACATTATTTCAGACACTTAAAGGGGTTTTGCCACGAAGTAAAATTGACGCGGGAAGTTTGAAAATTAAATAATAAACATTTTCACCATTCATTATTATTAAAAATTCTGCACCGTTTTATTTTTTAGCTGCTCCTTTAGTGATCCATTGTTTACAGCTCATCTCCAGGGGATACGACCAGGGCTGAGAGCTCTTCAGTCCTGGTCGCACATGCTCAGACATCACCTCTCCTGTCAGGCAGCTACTGAGTGTTCAAACACTGGGTGCTGTCATTCTGCTCTTGTCCTTTGGACTAGTTAGTAATCAGTCAAACAGTGCAAATAAAAAAAAAAAGAAAGAAACCTCCATGAGGTTTGTGCATTGATAAACAGGAAAAAAATCCACAGGTTAAGTTCCTGCAGGGATTGGAATTTGTGCTGTAAAGCAAAAATGTTACCGCTGAGATACATTGTAGCTACTCACAATGCTATACATAAACAGACCTTTCTTTGACTACAGAGAGGAGAGGCCTGGTGATGTCATCCTGCTGGGTCACATGATATGCAATTCAAACAAATCATACACGCCCCCTTCTGAGCGCAAAGAGCTGGAGGCATGAAATGAGATTGTGGCAAAACCCCTTTAATACAGTATAATACAAACGAGGTGAACATCTCCTGAAAATTATGTTGTGGTTATAAAAATAATCTGCCATGTCAAAACATACTGCTCTATCTGCCAGCAACATCGTACAAAGACAAGGAAGCTGTGCAGAATGATATGTAGCTGTGTGCAAAAAGATTCAGAGTAACTCATAATTTACTGATATAAAACCTGGCTCATTCTGAAGCTTTCGCCAATGGGCGGCCATGAATGTCAGGCTGGGGTTTCTTGGGGCCACTAGTAGAGTTATTGGGGCCCATCACATTCTTCTTGCTTTTTGCCGGTCTCTTCATTTCTCCCTTAAAAATAGTGACATATAAGGGTCTACTATGCCTAAGGGACCACCAAGCCCAGGTGTCCATCAGGGGATTACGGGTCTGCTATGCCTAAGGCATCACCAATTCCTGGAGCCCACCAGGGGATTATGGGTCTACTATGCCTAAGGGACCACCAAGCCCTGGAGCCCACCAGGGATTACAGGTCTGCTATGCCTAAGGGACCATCAAGCTCAGGAGCCCACCAGGGGATTACGGGTCTGCTATGCCTAAGGGACCACCAAGCCCAGGAGCCCACCAGGGGATTACGGGTCTGCTATGCCTAAGGGATCACCAAGCCCTGGAGCCCACCAGGGATTACAGGTCTGCTCTGCCTAAAGGACCACCAAGCCCTGGAGCCCACCAGGGATTACAGGTCTGCTATGCCTAAGGGACCATCAAGCTCAGGAGACCACCAGGGGATTACGGGTCTGCTATTACCTATATCCAAGCTGGGCACCGGGTCTAGCCTGATGCTAAGGCCATCATCCTTGGGCACCCCTGGGGCAGGTTGCCAGGGGCGCCCACCAGGGAGTTTTAGGGGCCCATGCTTAAGGACCACGAAGCCATATCCCCCAGGGATAAAAGAATACGAAACACACCCTGGATCCCTTGCTTGGCTTTGCTTTTTTAATGGTTTGTGTGATTTTAGGATGTGCAAACAATTAAAAACCATGGTGGAGAAGGGAGCCAAAGGCTCCCTGCCCTGCCAGTTAGTCTTGTAAGCTGCAGGCTGGCGGTGTTCAGACATAAGTGGCGTGATAATATGGGTGTGCTTGTGGTGGAGAGCTCCCTTCATGAATACAGCAGACTCTTTCCTCTGAGTCCACAGGATTCAGGACCATTTTTTCTATTGGGCATACTAGGCAGTTGCCCAGGGGCCCCACAAGTATAGGGGCCCCAGGTGGACTATGTATGTCCTAGGAATACAAGAAACATACCCTGGATCCCTTGGTTGGCTTTGCTTATTTAACTGTTTGTGTCCTTTTAGGACGTGCAAACAGTTAAAAACCATGGTGGAGAAGGGAGCCAAAGACCCCCTGCCCTGCCAAGTGGTCTTCTAGGCTTTAGGCTGCCAGTATCCAGACATGAGTGGCATGTGCTTGGGTGTGGGGGGCTCGAGGCATGGCCTAGTGTGATGTCATGTATTTGGGCAGGGCCCACTGCAGTGTTATGCCCAGGGGCCAATAATTCTGTTGAGGTGGCTTTGGCCTGGTGGCCATAGAGAGATTGGCAACTATCTCTGTATGCACAAAGTGTGAATAGACTTAAAAGGGGTGTTGCCACCATAGACTATGAGGGTAAATCACCAGGATAGGTCAACATTCTGGTAGGTGCAAGTCTGTGCCAGGGCCATGGAGATCTACAGGGGAAACGTAAACCTAATTGGACTACATTTGTCCAATTAACTGAATGTCAACTATTTTTGCATCAGACACAAAAGAGGGGTAGATGGTGTTTTTGCATCTGATGCAAAAAGCATATCCATTGGGTGAAAAGGCCAAACACATTCCAGTTTAAAGTATATTACTATAAATGTTCCATGGTATCCTAAAAGATACCACAAATGGAGGCAAAAGCCAAGAATGAGGTTTAGCAGGTATAAACCATGTGCATGCATTCCCTCACACAAAGGCCCACATATAAAAACGGGGCTGTGCCAAAAGTCTGGCATTTTTTCAGCCCAAATACAAGCCGTTCGCTCAATTTTTAAATCAGGCGCACTCCAATAGCAGGCACAGTACAGAGCACCTGCGGCACTTTGAAATGTGTCTGAGATCGGGGGGGCATGCTGGAGACGGTGTGCACTACAACTGTACGAAGCTACACATTTATAGCTTCAGTACAGCAAATCCAGGCGCATTACTGCTGGAACAGGCAGAGCACTTTAAAAGTGGTTTACCTGAGCCAGAAGTGTCGCTTAGTAGCTAGAAAGCGCTCAATCTATGACCCGGAATAGAACAGGTTCATAGATTCAGGCGCATTCTACACTACTAATGCGCTCCAAAAATCATACATGTCTCCCAGAATCTCTGTTGTTCCATATTAAGGAGATATAGGCACACATTGTGGCACCAAATGATGTCTTAATAGTCACATGAAAACCAAGAAAAAAAAAAACCAGACCATTAAAGGGGTTGTCTCATCTCAAAGTTTCATAGGATGCATGAATGAAATAATGCTGCTTTGCTCTGTCACTTCCTGGTCAAGCTGTCTGTAATTAGCATATGAGCTCTGTGTATTCAGACTTCTCTGTTTATCAGTCTAGATTAGCTAAATTACCTTCTCTGAGGTCCGGAGAAGCTCCTGAGCTAATTTAAACAGTAGAGTAATTACTGTCTTTTGTCTGAAAGATCAGATAACACATAAGCTCTCACACCGCTGGGGACCTGTGTGATGACCTGACTCCCTGCTATCATATAGAACAAACAGGGGTGGAGATGTGCACAGGTCGGTCACTTGGGGAACCAGACAGAGCAAAGAAGGTGATAAAATCACTTGTAGCTCCTTAACAACAAAAAAAAAATGAACAAAGCAATATATTTGGAAAAAGTCTTCATTGACCGTTCCATCCCTACATGTTGAAAACTTTTCTTTGTAGCAAGACAACGCCTTTAACTTTTTTACTCACGCATACTGCATGGAACCATGGGGAGAAATTCCATCTATGCCTTCCTGTGAATGGGCTTATAGTTTCCTTTGAAAGCAGAATTCCAGATCAATTTTGTTTTAGGCCAAAAACCTGATAACATCGCAAAAAAAAAAGTCAGTCATTAATTCCTAGTGATTGCAGGTTACAACCTCCCATTTACGCCAATTATAAGCTGCTTCCATTGATTGGGATTAATTAAAATACCGTTACATCTTTATATTAAGCATCAAATACAGCCTCAATATCAATCAGTGCAAATTAGTCATTGTATTTTTACGTAAGCGTCTATAGTCATTATCAAGATATTACTGGAGAGATGCAAGATGCCTTAATTATGAGAAATTGTACTTTAATGCAATATACTAGGCACTTATGAATATATAATGCCTTCATTAGGACACAGGTGTAGTAAGCGGCTCATGTATGTGCATTGGTTGTCATTAAACATGTTAATACGTGGAAACATTTGCTTCCCAACACGTATCAGTTATAAAGGGATCATACCTCAATTTAAAGGGGTTTTGCCACGATGTAATGTTGACGTGGGATCCTCCAAAATGGGTATTTAATCACTTTTCTAAATATATGTGATTACACAAATTGCAGTCTGAGAGAGCTACAGGGTGCCTTACCTGCCCTTAGTTACTTAAAAGCTTCTATTAGATACGACCTGACAAGAGCTGCTGGCCGGGCTTGCACAGAGAACACTTCTTATCTGATGAGAGGGAGCGTGAAGAAGCTTTCAAGGCACCGGGTAGAAATATGTTGTCTTTTGTATACAGAATCCACTAGTTGTAGTGTGATTATCTGAGTAGATCCCTGCTTTATCTGATGACAGAGAACATGAAGGAGCTTTCTAGCTGCTGTGGAGAAAAGGTGTTGTCTTTTGTATACAGAATCCACTAGTTGTAGTGTGATTATTTGAGTGAACATTTCACACGATCCCTTATGCATGGCTCTGTGCTCTGGCTGTGTCTCTCTCTCTCTCAGCTCCATGGCTTGTTTACATTTGCTTCTTAGCAGATAAGTGATGTTCTGGCAAAACCCCTTTAAGTACAAAAGCACTTAAAATTACTTATAACTCTTGTATGTAACTTAGAGGTTTTCCCATCTGACTGTTTTAGGCTCTTCTTGTTCAGGCTGTGGGCAGTTCTACAGCTTCAGGCTCCCACTTTCTGTTCAGGCTGTGGGCAGTTCTACAGCTTCAGGCTCCCACTTTCTGTTCAGGATGTGGGAAGTTCTACAGCTTCAGGCTCCCACTTTCTGTTCAGACTGTGGGCAGTTCTACAGCTTCAGGTTCCCACTTTCTGTTCAGGATGTGGGTGGTTCTACAGCTTCAGGCTCCCACTTCCTGTTCAGGATATGCGGGGTTCTACAGCTTCAGGCTCAGACTTCCTGTTCAGACTGTGGACGGTTCTACAGCTTCAGGCTCCCACTTCCTGTTCAGGCTGTCAGCGGTTCTACAGCTTCAGGCTCCCACTTCCTGTTCAGGCTGTCAGCGGTTCTACACCTTCAGGCTCCCACTTCCTGTTCAGGCTGTCGGTACTTCTACAGCTTCAGGCTCTCACTTCATGTTGAGGCTGTGGGTGGTTCTACAGCTTCAGGCTCCCACTTTCTGTTCAGGTAGTGGGCGGTTCTACAGCTTCAGGCTCCACTTTCTGTTCAGGATGTGGGGGTTCTACAGCTTCAGGCTCCCACTTCTGTTCGCATGCTGGTCTACAGGAGTGGGACAGTCAGCTCAGCTCCCCTCTGTTCAGGGTGGGCGTCTACAGCTTCAGCCACTTCGTTGGCATGTTGAAGCTATCAGTAGTGGAATATCCCTTTAAGTAGTAGGTTATCACTTTTCTACCTTGATCACAGGGGTAAACTTCAAAAGAGCATAGCAGAGCTTGCTGGAAGATTTTCTGTCCTACAGTTTATTAGAGTATATATTGACTTTTTTGAGCCTCAGATGAGTCTTCAATGGAGAAGATCCATGAGATAAACACTACATAATGTATGACACTCAGTAGAACCTTTGTCTCCGTTAACCTTCGGTCCCATCTACCCATCGAGTCGCTTTGCTTTCTTTACAGGCTTATTCCAAGCTATGAAGAACTGTGTATATCCAAATTGTGCTGTCTGATGATAGGACATGTATATTTTATTAAGTAACTTAGGACTGCAAGATATTCGAGTCTGAGTGAAGCCGCCAGCAGCATCGGAAATTGTACTCTTGAAGCCATTTGAGAATTTCCAAGTTGCTAAGCAACCTCCGTCCACCATCCTCTAGGTTACACCGCGTCTTGACATAAAACATATCCTTCCTCTGGTTTCCTCAACGTCACGTTCAGTAATTATTGATATCACGATGGTTTTACTCCAGATCTTTACAATGTTCGAATGCGGAAGCGAGAGAAATGGTGTCTTATCACTCTGAGAAATAACAAAGAGCTCAGTCCAGAGAAAGCTACAGGTAGGGAAATGCTAAATAGGGGAAAATATTCAACTTCAGTATTTTAGTGGGAATATATGAGCTGGACAAACTGTTACTTTAGTAAACCTATAAATACAAGGGCCAATCGAATAGAATGGATACCCTAGATACAAAGAAGAATACCAAAAGAAACTGTATCCAATACAGTAATAAAGAAATGTAAAAACAAAGCTTTACTAAATCTTATTATAAACAATTAAAAAATATATCAGTAACAGACAAAATCCCACTCAAATAAAACGTACCCAACTAATCCCACTGAAACATAAAGCTGTACATCATATACCCTGTTTCCCCGAAAATAAGACCTAGTACTTTTTTAGTTATGAAATTCAGAGTTTGGCTGCTTCTGCTGATGTTTGTGATGAAATCACTGCAGTATATTAATACAGGTTGATGTTTTGTTCAACAATAAATGTGAATTAGTGTTCATAGAAAAAAAAAACCTTCCCCTAAAAATAAGTCTTAGCTCGTCTTTAGGAGCAAAAATTAATATAAGACACTGCCTTATTTTCGGGGAAACATGGTAGGTGATCATAGTATGAAAACACTTGTGGCTCCAGACATTCAGCTTGCGTTCACCTGCCATTACCTTGATGTCACCATTAAACAGGTTTTCTCACTACAGGGATTGCTGCCTATGTTAAAGATCTTGCAAAAAAAAACAAATCACTTTGCAATGTGTCCATTAACAGTGTCCTACGTATTCCTAGATATCCCCTCTTGTATGGGCTGCATCAGCTCCTCAGGTCGCTATAGCTACAGACCTGTTCATCTCTCCTGATAGGCCTGCCGCACTGGTTGCTATAGCTACAGACCTGTTTGATCTCTCCTGATAGGCTGCCAGCACTGGTGGCTATAGCTACAGACCTGTCTTCTAATGCACGCCTCTGGTAGTGCTGCTATCAACTAGGTCACTATAGCTAGAGACCTGTTCAATCTCTCCTGATAAGTTGACAGCACGAGTTTCTATAGCTACAGACCTGGCTTCTACTGCAGCCTAGTAGAAGTCAGTAAACACGCCCCTGAATTCAAAATAAAACAAAGAAAACAGGACTGAGGTAAGATGAATCAATGTAGTGAGACAACCCCTCTAAGAAGTGAAGCTCTGAAGACGAGGGGACACAGCCCGCTCCATAAGCGACGGTCATCAGTGAGTACAGAGGGGAGTATAATTTTAAATTTTTTTGTTATATTTAGTTGAAAAATAAAAATACCGGAAAAAAAAACTTTAAAACCAAAGACATTTAAAGGGAATCTGTCGCCAATTTTTTATTTTTTTTTTAACTTATTAAATCAAGCCCCTGATCCATATTCTTTTCCTCTCAGTCGTTTTTATTTCCCGATTTCTCTATTCGACCGTCTATATATGATTGTGGGGAAGACCTTCTTGCTTGCACTGCTTTAACAGCAGTCAGAGAGATGCTTTACAGCAGCTTCATGCACATAGGATTCTTAAGACAGTTTCTGTCCCATAGACGTCTATAGGAGAGAGGGGAGAGGGGGAGCTGTGACATCTCCTCTTGTGACTGGTGGATTCTGTGTTATCTGTACACAATGGTGTCTCTTTTCAGTTTGACCCTGCTTTTACTGATAATGAGCAGACACTGCTGAAAAGCTCTCTAAACAGAACAGGAAGTGTCAGACAATAATTAGGCTTAGTGGCCAATGTGAGAACTGCAGGACTTAATAATTATTAAAAAAAATATTGAAAGTGATCTGGAAAATAAAAAAAAAAACCAAAAATGTCTACAAAATGTGCTTAACATAAAAATGTGAGTTAAACAATAAGTCATTTTTTGATGACACATTCCCTTTAAGAATAGAGCAAAAAGAAGTTTGGAAGGGACAGGCGGCAGAGCAAGTATTCTTTCCATCCCTGCTCCGGAGTCTGCCGTCCGCTAATTATAGAGATAACAACAAATTTCGAGATATTTAGCTTTACCAGTCTTCCTCACTTGTGATGTACAATTCCAACCCAGTTATCACAGGTACAGTACAATAGTTATTTCTGGAGTCATCTGTCCAGCTGTGTCCCCAGCTTCAATTACTGTCATTACACGACGGCGCGTGACAGCGAGGTCATTATCTACAAAGCATATTATTACCGAGTGGCGGAAAGCTTCGGCTGGAGCGAGGTCTCTTTGGCCATCGCTTGCAGAAAGTAGATTTTGTTTAGCACATAACTCTTGAAAAATCGCATGGTTTGAATTGCAAGGTTTCTACAAAAGAACCGCGGCCGATCACATTCCGTCACCTTCCCACGAAAGCCTCTCCTTTTTAGCAATGAGGAGCTCGATTTTAACGGCTGTTGCCACTGCCTTGCCGAGCTGTAATATACTGTCGATTTTATACATCAAAGCCCCGAAGAACAACAGCCTAGTGAAAATAAGCAATAGGCACAGAATATGCAATTGTATTACCCTCTCCGCCGGCTGGATTGTTCTTCCCTGTAATAACCTGCATTCCGAATCATTTTATTTCAGGTTTCAATGAGCAATGAAATAAAACCGCTTAGAAAGAATTCGAGTTTTTTTGTATTGAAAAACATTGCCTGAAGAAGAAATAATTTCGCCTTTTATATTTTAAAAGGTGGGCACTTAGGTTCTAAGGATTTATATGTTTTGTTAACACAGAAATATGAGCTGCGCGCCGCGGTGATGTCTCATCTCGCCACCGTGTATAATCCACAATGAATATTTGGCACAATTTTGTGCTCATTTTTGAAATGCTAAAAATATGATGGATGAGTTTAAATTGGGGTTGAAATTCCCATAGAAACGAAATGTGATTTGCGGGAGAAAATAGAGTTGTCATAGTAACTGCTTAAGGAAATCATTATAGATGATATAGATTCAAGCTAAGCATAGAAGACCGGCATGTGTGATTTATTATGTGAAACAATCAACGAACAACTCATGTATCTTCATATTGAGCTGGTAAACTCTGAAGTTTATGAAAATTAAATTATTTGTCTTTGGAATATTTTACACACAAGTGACTTAAAGGTATCACCTTCAGACAAACCTCATGAAGTAACAGAAGACTAACATACAAACACTTTCACAAATAAGCTTCATTAGGAAAACCAAAGCAGTTCACCTGTATTTCAGTTTTTAAAAAAGCGCTGGCCCTTTAAGACAGCTCTGAAGTCGGGCCAGGTCGGCACATGACAGCTTGATGGATGATTGTGATGACAGTTGTCAGTTCCTGAGCTGGGAGAGTCCACAGTGCAGGGGGGAGTCTGTAAGTCTACATCGTGTGCACACCAGCAGCATTGTAATACAGATGCCTGTGTGCTATGGAGGAGGAGGCTGAAGCAACAGGTAAATTGTCACACTGTTTCCTCAGGCTCTGTCTACACTGCACAGTAAAAAAACGACTGTAATCATCTCCCATAGACTTGATTGTAAAACCCGTCCCGCTGTCTACACTGAGCTTGTTTTTTCTGCGCGTTTCTTTTACTGGTCGTATTTTGCAACATGTTCTAAAAAACGCCAGAGCCGGGCAGAAAATTTACTACAGGAGTTTATGGAAAGCGCTGGACGTTTTTTGACACGTTTTTGCGGCGTCTTTTGATGCGATTTTTCAATGTAAACCCTCCCAGGAGACCCAAGTCCCCCCTATAGTGGGTGTTAATAAAGGTTATACCTTATCAAATTTGCATACAAGTGTCTGCTGTGTCCTTGTCTGTACCGTTCATAATAAAATGATCATGCTTTGGTCGCTAACGATTTTTGCGCAAATCATATTTTTTTAGCTAAAAATAAGTTTTTTGTGTTTTTTTTTTACAGATTTTGGAGCTAAAATCCTTTTCTTAACTTTATTTGCGCCAAAATATGTTATCTCGCTTCTAACGCTAAAAATACGTTTTTATACGGATTTTGGCGGCGGAATCCTTTTTTTACGGATTTTGGCGCTAAAATACTTTTCTTAACATATTCTGCCGCTAATAAAGTTCTCTCGCTTCTGACGTTAAAAATACGTTTTTTCACAGATTTTAGCTCTTCTAAAGTTATCTTCCTTTTGTTGCTAAAAATAATCTTTTTACGTATTTTGTAGCTAAAAATATGTTTTTTACGGATTTTGCTGCTAAAATACTTTTATTTTTTTTTTTTTTTACAGATTTTGGCTCTTCTAAAGTTATCTTGCTTTTGTCGCCAAAATGTTTTTTGATTTATTTTGTTGCTTAAAATAATTTTTTTTTACGGGTTTTGGCGCTAAAATATTTTTTTTACGGATTTTAGCGCTATGGTATTATTTTTACGGATTTTGGCACTAGAGTCCGTTTTTTTACGGATTTTGGCACTAAAATCCTTAAAAACAGACTTTTTTTGCTGCAAAAGCGGAATAAGTGTGTCAGCCGCAAAATCCATAAAAACGTATTTTAGCGCCAAAATCTGTATTTTTACGGATTTTGGCGCTATCAAAGTTATCTCGCTTTTGTCGCTAAAAATCCTTTTTTCTTACAGATTTTGGAGATAAATTTATTAGCACCAAAATCTGTAAAAAAACCACAAAAACCATAAAAAACGTATTTTTAGTAACCAAAGTGAGATAACTTTAATAGCGCCAAAATCTGTAAAAAAAACCCATATTTTAGTGACAAAATCCGTAAAACGACTACAAGATTACATATAAATGCAGTAATGCGCTTTCCATCCCCATTTGTAGGGCGGAGTTACATCCAATGGCTTAATTTATGAATACATTGAAATCCAGAAGACAAGCAAAAAACGCGGGTAAAAAACGCGCCAAAAAATGCAAATCGCCGCAATAAACGGCCGTTTTTTCAGCTGCTTTTAACAGGCAGTGGACAGAAAACTCAGTTTTTAGTATTTGGCTTTCAGGTCGTTTTTTTTGTCCACTGCAGTGTAGACATAGCCTTAGTGTGCTGTGTCCGCTCTACTGTATGTAGTAAGAGACTCAGCATCCCCCTGCACTGTTGATATGTCCCAACATACTGTAAAGGATCTCCTGAGTTACAAAGTGAAAGTAAAACTTGTTCCCCTTTAAAACTGAGGTAAAATGTCTGAATTGTTAATGACATGTATTTGAGAAAAGTCTTATAATTTCATCTACTATCAATTCTAGGTGTTTGTGTGGAGGTGATAGGTACTCTTTAAAGGGGTTTTATCATTTCATCATTTGGCAGTTGTTTATACTGGTTGCTAAGCAGAGCTTATGAAATGAAGGGGCGTGTTTCTCCTCCCAGCAGGGAGCATCTTCTCTCTCTGCAGACACCCCAAATTGTGCACGTGAGAATTCATTCTGAGTGTGCGGGGGGAGGGGGGTTGAATATCAGCTGTCGGAGACTCAGGAATCATTGGAAGTGAAAAGCTAAGTGTAACTCCATAGTGTATATCTACATTTCTCGCTCGCTCTCTTTACATACTTTGTAACTAGAATGGGCATTTGACATTCAGGACTCTGGGAAAGATGTTTTTTTTTTTTTTTTTCTCTCACACACAGTGATATGTCCTGCAGATTATGACACCTCTGACCTCTAGAGAACTGCAGAACAAAACTATACGCTTTATCTTTTTGTGTTTATATGGGACTGCACAAGATTTCTCTCTCTCTGGTGCAGGACCACTGCTCACTGTCAGTGAATGCATCAAACCCCGCACCGCACACGTCCACTGCATGAGTCAATTGCTTTTAAGGCAATTGACTCATGTAGTGTATATACACTACCGTTCAAAAGTTTGGGGTCACCCAGCCAATTTTGTGTTTTCCCTGATACTTTTATTTATCAAATGAGTTGCAAAATGAATAGAAATCTTGTCCAGACATTGACAAGGTTAGAAATAATGATTTTTATTTGAAATAATAATTTTCTACTTCACACTTGGCTTTCGTCGCTCCCTTTGCAGCAATTCCAGCATTGCAGACCTTTGGCATTCTAGCTGTTAATTTGCTGAGGTCATCTGGAGAAATTTCACCCCATGGTTCCAGAGGCCCTCCCACAAGTTGGATTGGCTTGATGGGCATTTTTCCCAAACCATACGGTCAAGCTGCTCCCACAACAGCTCAATGGGTTTGAGATCTGGTGACTGTGCTGCCACTCCATTACAGATATTATACCAGCTGCCTGCTTCTTCCCTCAATAGTTCTTGCATCATTTGGAGGTGGCTTTGGGTCATTGTTCTGTTGCAGGATGAAATTGGCTCCAATCAAGCGCCCCCACAGGGTATGGCATGGCGTTGCACAATGGAGTGATAGCCTTCCCTATTCAAAATCCCTTTTACCTTGTACAAATCTCCACTTTACCAGCACTGAAGCAACCTCAGACCATCACATTCCCTCCACCAGCACCAAAAACCCCCAGACCATCATATGACCTCGACCATGATTGACAGATGACGTCAGGCTCTCTTCCAGCATCTTTTCAGTTGTTCTGCGTCTCACAAATGTTCTTCTGTGTGATCCAAATGCCTCAAACTTCGATTCGTCCGTCCCTAACACTTTTTTCCAATCTTCCTCTGTCCAATGTCTGTGTTCTTTAGCCCATATTAATCTTTTCCTTTTATATATGGCTTTTTCTTTGCCACTCTGCCCTGAAGGCCAGCATCCCAGAGTTGCCTCTTCACTGTAGACGTTAACACTGGCGTTTTGCGGGTACTATTTAATGAAGCTGCCAGTTGAGGATCTATGAGGCGTTGATTTCTCAAACTAGAGACTCTGATGTACTTGTCTTGTTGCTCAGTTGTGCAGCGTGGCCTCCCACTTTTCTTTCTACTCTGGTTAGAGCCTGTTTTTGCTCTCCTCTGAAGGGAGTAGTACACACCGCTGTAGGAAATCTTCAGTTTCTTGGCAATTTCTCGCATGGAATAACCAATCTCTCAGAACAAGAATAGACTGTCGAGTTTCACATGAAAGTTCTCTTTTTCTGGCCATTTTGCGAGTTTAATCGAACCAACAAATGTAAAGCTTCAGATTCTCAACTAGCTCAAAGGAAGGTTAGTTTTATAGCTTCTCTACTCAGCAAAACTGTTTTCAGCTGTGCTAACAGACTTGCACAAGGGTTGTCGAGGGTGTTCAAAATATCCAATAGCTTTCTTACACAGTTAGCAAACACAATGTACCATTAGAACACTGGATTTATGGCTGTTGGAAATGGGCCTCTATGCACCTATGTAGATATTGCACTAACAACCAGACGTTTGCAGCTCAAATAGTCATTTACCACATTAACAATGCATAGAGTGGAATTCTGATTCATTTAATGTTCGCTTCATTCAAAAAAACTGCTTTTCTTTCAACAATAAGGAAATTTCTAAGTGACCCCAAACTTTTGAACGGTAGTGTATCACAAGACCAGATCTCAAGAACTACATGGTCTATGGATTTGGGTCAATGTCAGATTCAACCCTAACCTAAGCAATTTTGGTTCAACCTGAATAAAACTGTAGTGATAATTCCCTCTTACCCCCACCCCCAAAAAAAACAAACAACCCGATCTCTTTATAGCAAAATAAAAAAAATCTACCCTATCCCTTATCTAAAGCTAGGAAATGCTTTGCAGATTTTAGTGGCTTCAATGGGAAAATTAAAAATGTTATTATGTAGACCATACAGCCAAAGATGGGGGGTGGGGTTATTTTAATTAGTTCAGGAAAGCAGAGCTGGAGATGTTACTGTGCCCCTTGCCTAGAGGTGCGAGCACCCCATGACCGCCTATTGTAATAACAGGATGGGTGTCTGTGGAGAGGTCAGCTCTGAAGAAAAAAAAAGTCAGGCTGTTCTACTGAAATGAGGGGGTGTATTGCACATTATAGACGTGTCGCCACCAACCCATCTCTGTTTCAGGGCTGCCATTCCTTGGATGGTTTGCAGGATGTCATGTCTACAGTGGTGGGTGGGACTGCACATGCACGGAGATAAGCATTCCTTAGGGTATGTTCACATGGCTGATATTGCGCTCTAATATGAGCAAAATGTGCCCTCATCATTACTGTAATCCACAGTTCTCATAGAGAACTATGGATTACGCCTCCTCTCCCTGCTTGAACAATACGATCATATTGTATGTTCGGGGAGATAATTGAAATGTCATTTATTCATGGCGCTTATGCACCACGAGTAATGACAGTATATGGGCCGGTGGGCTGCCCCCCTCTCCCCCCCGCCATGGGAGTACGCACCAATCGGCGTGAGCTCCCGAAGACCCGGCGTAATTGTGGGGCGTATTGTGCGCCTTGCAGTTAAGCCGTGTGAACATACCCTTAGGGCCAGCCCATAGTCAGCAAGAAGATTACTATGCAAGAGCAGCCAACACTCCTATAAGGCAGCAATGGTCAGATCCCTTGACCACAAGCTATCAGCCATATAAAGTAGTAAATGACCACAGTAGGTAAATGCAGCAGTAAGAAAAATAAAATAAAAAACCCCATTGATTTACGTTAGTACATGTGTTATTATTTCAGATGTTCCCGTATCAATTTAATCAGATGAGAACTCTTGTAATTATTATTATAAGAATAATTGCCATCTCCGATTTAATGAGTCGGCAAAATGGTCTCAAAAACTCCAGAAATGTTTATGGTATCTGTTTTCTTGAGACTAAACTCTTAAACTAGGTCACAAACATCCAGTCTTTGTTGCCCTTGGCTAGTTTTAAGAAACGTACAGATCTCCACCACTTCCAATCCCTAATGGAAAATCTAACAGAAGTTAATCAACATTTGACCTATTTGGAGAACTTTCCACCTCTGTATATTTTCATTCTCGCAGCTTCTTTAGTCATTTTGAGTTTATTTAGCTGATCTATCATCGATTATTTTAAGTTTAAAAAAAAATTGTTGTATTGTTCTCAAATTTCAGATCATTATTACATTTCCCAAGAAGGAAAATGAAAAACATGATTTTTCTGCTATTAAATGATTTAATTACTTTAATGATTAACATACAATAATTAAAACTAATCATTCTTTTTAGATAATCAGGTGCACGCCAAATGTTTAGGTTAGACATTAATGTTTTACACCTTTGTTATCCTTGTTTATGACAGAGGGTTTTTTATTTATTTTTTATATCAAAACTGGCTTTAACTCCTTCACGATGCAGCCTGTTTTTCTTCTATGTTGCAGAGCAATCCTGCTACATAGCCCCTTACTGACAGTATGACATACTCATATGTCAAATGTTGGTAAAGGGTTAAATTGGTGTTGCTCTAACACACATTGCTGGCATATCAATAGGATCAATGTCAGATAGGTGTAGGTCATTCTTCTAGGGCCAGCAACTATCTCCATAATGTGAAAGTGGCCAAGCTTGCGTGGTTACACATTATTTCTATGGGAGTCGAACACTGAACAAAATGGAGAGTGATCATGCAAGCTTGGGCACTTACCTGTTGAGAATTGGAACTTTTAGAGCTCCATGCTGGAGATAGGTGCTGCTCCCACAGTTTGGACCTGCACTTATCTAAAATTGAAAGGACAACCCTGGGTCTGTGGTTGGACAACCCCTTCCCTTTAAACCCTTGGTCTACAAAGAAGAAAGAGTCTTATAACAAAGGTCAGAACAGGTTCAAAGTATGGTGCAACTTTAACATCCAGATCAGAAGTTTAGACCTACACTTATCTAAAATTAAAAGGACAACCCTGGGTCTATGATTGGACAGCTTCTTCCCTTTAAACCTTTGGTCTACAAAGAAGAAAGAGTCTTATAAAAAAAAAAAAAAGATCAGAACAGGTTCTATATTACAGTGCAGCTTTACCACCTAGATCAGAAGTTTGGACCTGAACTTATCTAAAATTAAAAGGACAACCCTGGGTCTATGATTGGACATCTTCTTCCCTTTAAACCTTTGGTCTACAAAGAAGAAAAAGTCTTATAAAAAAAAAAAAAAAAGATAAAGGTATATATTCGGTGCGCTTTTAACCACCAGATAGAGTTTGGACTGCATTCTAAATTAAACAGGACAACCCAGGTCTATGAGGGGCATCTTCTTCCCTTTTAAACCTTTGGTCTACAAAGATGAAAGAGTCTTATAAAAAAAAAAAAAGTCAGAAAAGGTTTATATTACAGTGAGCTTTCCACCTGGGATCAGAATTTGGCCCTGAACTTACTAAAAAAAAAAGGGAAAACCCCTGGGTCTGTGGTTGAACACCCCCGTCCCTTAATATGGAACCTGTTCTGACCTTAGTTATAAGACTATTTCTTCTTTGTAGACCAAAGTTTTATGGTGCAACTTTACCAACCGCATCACAAGTTCGGACCTGCACTTATCTAAAATTAAAAGGACAACCCTGGGTCTGTGGTTGGACAACCTCTTCCCTTTTAGCCTTTGGTCTACAACAAAGATCAGAACAGGTTCCATATCACGGTGCAGCTTTACCTCCCAGATCAGAAGGCTCTTTAATCAGTTTCCCTGTTGACTTTCCATAGCTCTTGGGAGGGGGGGGAAACCAAACAAAAAAAAATTATTGCTATATTTGCTAAAAATGAACTTTCACTGCAGAGGAATGTCCGGCACAGGTTAATGTCCCCCAATAGCAGAGAAGAGTGGACCAACCAGGAATGGACCACCTCACTCCAAGGGCCTCTTAGCAGCCGTATAGATGCCCACTATGGTGTGTATAGACTCAGAAGTGATGTAAATGTTAATTAAGGATAGAAATGCAGAAAGCTTCACTACAAGACAAGAGAAACTGGCATTTTGTTTGTACTAAAACAGAGCCTCAATGTGCTTAAATGCCAGATGGATTATTGAAGAAGCAAAACACTTTTCTCTATTCACTACTATGTATCATTATTCAATTACAAAGTCTGTATTGAACGATATCGTTTACACAATATGGAAAGTAAAAAATAAATAAACAAATAAATAACGCTAAAGCCTTGGATTCTAATTACAATTTGTTCAATCAATGGCCCTTCCTTCCAGCTAGATCTTCCTATAACGCAGCTGCTGATCTACAAGAACATTACCGGGAAGTGAAGGGGAGTCACGAGGATTTATTAATCAGGAGACCAAGAACTGTTGGAAATGTCAGACCTAATAGCTTGTCTCCGTGCAATGATCAGCGCCAGAAACAAAAGGTATTGAGCTAATTTACATAAAATTGAAGAACCCCATAAAAAAGGTTAAGAAATAGAAAACTGGATAATAAGATCAGACTGTGGGCACATTGGCCACCTACCTCCAATTAACACCCATTAATTAGTATGTTATGCTTCATTATAATAAATGCTTTATTTACTGCAAAATTAGGTATGCAAGGCGTTCTTATGATATTAGCCCTGAAAGGGAAGATCTCTCGTTAGGGAGGGCGCCTATATAGGCGTGTGGAGATTCAAAGTTGCCTTTTGCACTCCACCAAGCATCTGCATTATGGGAAAGGCATTATGGGAAAGGAGCCGAGAAGCTCAAGCGCCCTCTGTTGGATGTAACAAATCCTCAATTTGCTTTTGACCTACTGGGTCTTTGGAAAGCAAAAGGGATATTTAGCCAAGCCAGCATCACTCATCTGTATACAGCCGTTTCCGGGTGTTTGCCCCTCGTCTGATTTGTACTGTGAACTTGCATGGAAAAGAATGGAGAACACAGCGCTCCCCTATAATGGGAACTCCAATAGCGGAGAATGGGGAACACTGTGCTCCCCTTTACCGGGAACTCCCATAGAACAGAATGGAGAACACAGCGCTCCCCTGTACCAAGAACTCCCATAGAACAGAATGGAGAACACAGCACTCCCCTGTACTGGAAACTCTCATAGAACAGAATGGAGCACACAGTACTCCCCTGTGCTGGAAACTGTTATATAACAGAATGGAGAATACAGTGTTCCCCTGTACTGGGAACTCCCATAGAACAGGATGGAGAACACAGCACTCCCCTGTACCAAGAACTCCTTAGAAAAAGAATAGAGAAAAACAGCGCTCCCTTGTACTTGGAATTTTATATAGAAGGATGGGGATACAGCGCTTCCCTGTCTGGGAACTCCCATAGAGGGAATGGGAGGAAAAACAGACCTCCCCTGTACTGGCAACTCCCATAGAGGAGAATGGAGAACACAGAGGTCCCCTGTACTGGCAACTCCCATAGAGGAGAATGGAGAACACAGCGCTCCCCTGTACTGGGAAACTCCATAGAACAGAATGGAGACCACAAGCGCTCCCCTGTAAATGGGAACTCCATAGAGGAGAATGGAGAACACAGTGCTCCCTGTACTGGGAATCCCATAGAGGAGAATGGAGAGAACACAGCGCTCCTGTACTGGGAACTCCCATAAAAACAGAAAGGAGAACACAGTGCCCTTGTACTGGGAAACTCCCATAGAGGAGAATGGAGAAACCCGCTCCTTGTACTGGGATCACATAGAACAAAATGGAGAACACAGCGCTCCCCTGTACTGGGAACTCCCATAGAACAGAATGGAGAACACAGTGCTCCCCTGTACTGTACTGGGAACTCCCATAGAACAGAATGGAGAACATTGATTGATGGTGACAACAACTCTTTAAAGGGTAATTAAAAATCATTTAAGTATGAACTCGTACAGGAATGTAAACAAGGCTTAAGATACAAGAAGAAATTGGGAATTAAAGCAAATTTAGAATATTTATCATGAGGTTGTTTGGCCTCCTGCGCACTCATTCCATGAAGCAGATTTTTGCTGCCTCCAGTACAATGTCGACCAAGCAGAAAATTTCTTATTTTAAACTAGAATTCTGCCAATTCTGCAGATTCAGAAAAAGGGGGAAAAATTCCGACTATGAGCAGGTTTTTAAGGTAACTTTGTTTAAATGTTAGAAGTATGACATAGTGTTATCACTCATGGAGATTAGACTGAACAGCTGACAGTTTGGGAGTCCATAAGGAATGAGCCTCCTCTCCTTCATCTTATTTAGCCAGTAGTACATTTTTTAGATTTTATTACTTGCTAAGTGACATAAAATCAATATGCATAAAATAACTTCATTTTACCGTAGCCGCCTTCACTCATCAATGCGGTCCTGGCTGATATGGAGGGGAAAAAAAAAGAGTAGATCTCCAAAGAAGAAACCAGTCTGCTTTACCTGAAAAACAAGGCCTGTTCCCCTCATGGGTTGTCCGTTCTGCTTATGGGACCTTTTTTGCCATTTTAAGTTAACAGAAACCTTTTCACATTTCACTTCACTTAGAATTTTTTAAAAAAGAGAAAAAATCTTCACGGCACTCACCATTCACCGGGTTTAACCGGGTTTAATACGCGGCGATACCAAATATGGGGAACTTTATTATTTTATTCTTTTTATTTGTAAAATGGGGAAAGAGGGGTGATTTGAACTTTTAATACTATTTTGTTTTTGTGCTTAAAAACTCTTTTTATTTTACTTTAACATTAAGTCCCCCTATGGTGCTTGAGCACTATGGGGCGCAATCGTTAATACAGCCTAATGCATTGCATAGACAATGCATTAGACTGTACCAAGATAGCGGTTTCCCGGACGGAAGGCAGCGGTGGGAGCCTTCACAGTTATGCTGCGGAGATGCCGATCGCCCTGAAGATCGGTGCGCGGCACCGCTCTAAATTCATTTAGATGCCGCGGCCATCTTTGCCGCCGCATCTAAAGGGTTAAACAGCGTGGGCGGGCGACGCTGCTCGTTCGTGCTGTAACGACCGGGTGTTAGCAGCAATTAGCTGCTAACACCCGGTGGCTGTGCTGGGGGAGGGGGGAGAGGTCACGGAACGATCCCCCTGCAAAGCTCCTTGGGAACCCTGGAACGTACTCATACGTCCAGGGTCCTTAAGGGGTTAAAATCCACTTTTATTCGGCATCTTGTTACAAACAGGGCATTCGGGAATATAAAAGCTCATCGGAGCGACCGAAAGGCAACCGTCGTTGCGCATGTAGCCATGCTTCCTCTAAGCCTATGGTGGAACTACATCATCACGTTCTTATGTCCACCTGTATCTATCATCATTAAAAACAACATCTATAAAGTGTACGTATTATAAAAAAAGATGATAGATCGTTCCGATCGTTGAGACCCAGTGGACCTAACGCTTCTGAGCGGAGGATCCATCGTGCTTCACATTGTAATAATTTCGTGTGTCTATCACTCCCATTAAGGGAAGATCTCTCCTTAGGGAGAGCGCCTATATAGGCGTGTGGAGATTTGAAATTGCCTTTTTGCATTTCACGAAGCATCTGCATATCACAAGGCATTATGGGAAAGGAACTGAGAAGCTCAGGCACCCTCTGTTGGATGTAACATATCCTCAATTTGCTTTTGACCCACTGGATCTTTGGAAAGCAAGAAGGGATATTTAGCCAAGCCAGCATCACTCATCTGCATACAGCCATTTTGGGGGCTAAATATCCCTTCTTGCTTTCCAAAGACCCAGTGGGTCAAAAGCAAATTGAGGATTTGTTACATCCAACAGAGGGTGCTAGTTTCTTAGCTCCTTTCCCATAATGCCTTGTGATATCACTCCCATTAGAAGGCAAAAAAATTACCTGTTTCCCGAAAATAAGGCAGTGTCTTATCTTAATTTTGGCTTCTAAAGACGAGCTAAGACTTGTTTTTAGGGGATGTTTTTTTTATGAACAATAATTCACATTTATTGTTGAACAAAACATCAACATGTATTAATATATTGTAGTGATTTCATCACAAACATCAGCATAAGCAGCCAAACTCAATTTCATGACTAAACATGCACGAGGTCTTATTTTTGGGGGGTCTTATTTTCGGGGAAACGGTACCTTGCAAGCCTGACAATTTAACCCCTACTGTTTCATTACCATGAAAATCTCACACATGTGCTATCCATCTAGGAGCTCCCTAACCAGTTTTAAGAGAATATAAATATCCCCTAATCTGTTTATATAGGGGTCTAATCATTTTTCCAATGTAAAATAATCCACAAGGACACCATAATACATGGACTATAAAGTCCGATCTACATGTTATAAATTGCTTAATTTTATGTTCATAATTAGCTAACTTTAAAGGGGTTTTGCCACGATGTAATGTTGACGTGGGATCCTCCAAAACGGGTATTTAATCACTTTTCTAAATATATGTGGTTACAAAAAGTGAAGCCCGTGAGAGCTACAGCATTGCTCAGTTCCCCTTAGTTACCTGAAAGTTTGCATTAGACACAACCAGAGGAGCTGATCTGGCCACCTGAAACACTTCTTATCTAATGACAGGGAAAATGAATGAGCTTTCAAGGGACTGGGGAGAAAGTGCAGTGCATGAGCCTGTGTCTGCTGTATAGAGAATCCACTGTTGTAATGTCATTATTTGAGTTAACTTTTCAGATGCTCCCTTATTCCTCACTTCTTGCTCACCCCCTCCCTCTCATCCCTGCAGTTTTCATGACTCAGCATGATTTGTTTATATTCTCCTATGTGCTAATAAGGAGGTAACGAATTCTCTTCCTGGCAAAACCCCTTTAATTGCTCACTATCATCCAAATAATTACAGTATGAGCAATTTCTACATTTATAGTTGACTCTTTGTACAGATTTCTCCAACCATTTTTATTTAGGTAATCTACCCTTAACCAACTCACCTCTCAAATTAGTAGTAAGTCGAAACGAAATCAAAGATGGATACTGCGCCTTTTCCTGTAATACCGCGCCATTGCCCAGTAAGTACCAATAGCGGTGTATCGTTCGCTTAATATGATCAGCCAAAGTGCAAAATTGAAGAGAGAAAAAACGTTCCCCTTTTTTTTTTTTCTTCCTTTTTTTTTGTTTGGTTTTCCCCGACTTTATGTGGTATAGCACCATTTAAAAGCACATCTTATCCCTCAAAATGCACACCCTCATTTGATTATATAGATGGAAAAATAACAAAGTTATGGCTCTTAGAAGGTCGGGAGGTAAAAAAAAAAGCCCCAAAATATGTACTTGACCTTAGTGTCGGGGGGTTAAGTTTCTAAAAGATTATTTTAAAGTCCTGGGGTTGTAAAAACAAACAAAAAAAACCCTTTTACTCCCCCTTCCTCTACTGTATCAGTCCAGTCTTCGGTGTAAATTTTCTTTTTCTAAAGGTGCCCTCCACTGTTTGGATAAGCAGTCATGGCTTGCTGCATCACCACTGCACCCTTTTGATTGGATACGCAGTTGTAGCCTGCTGAATACCCGCACCCATGATTGGTCAGCAGTCTGCTTGTTTACATATCACTGCAGCCATTGATGGGATACGCAGTACTTACTTCTGACATCCCCTGCAGCCATTGATTGGTACAGCAGTATGTGCTCTGCTTACATCCCCACTGCACCCATTGTTTGGGATAAGCAGTCACTACCCTTGCTTACATCCCACTGCACCCTTTGTTTGGTACAGCGCACGTAGCTTTGCTTACTCACACTGCAGCAGATTGGTACGCAGTACATAGCTCTCTTACATCCCATGCGCCTTGTTGGATAAAAAACAGTCACATAGCTCTGCTTACATCACCACTGCAGCCATTGATTGGAAAAACGTCACTAGTTTGCTTACATCCCCCAATTGCAGCAAGATTGGATACAGCAGTCGCATTGCTCTGTTAACCCCCTTGCTACCAAATTGGATACAGCAGTCATATAGCTCTGCTTACATCATCACTGCAGCCATTGATTGGTCGCAGTCACATGCTCGTTTAATCACCACTGCAGCCTTGATTGGTTACAGCGTCACTTTTGCTCGTTACTCATCACTGCAGCCATTGATTGGATACAGCAGTCACATAGCTCTGCTTACATCACCACTGCAGCCATTGATTGGATACAGCAGTCACATAGCTCTGCTTACATCACCACTGCAGCCATTGATTGGATACAGCAGTCACATAGCTCTGTTCATATCATCACCCATTGTTGGATACAGCGTCACATGTTTGTGACTCACCATGCGCCTTGTTGGGTTTTACAGCGTCAATGCTTGTTTAAATTTACCACTGCAGCCTTGTTTGGATAAGCAGTCACGTACTTGTTAAATCTCAGCAGCCTTTGATTGGATAAGCAGTCACGTCTCTGTTTCATCATCACTGCGCCTGATTGGTTTTACAGAGTCACGTACCCGCTTACATTCCTGCAGCTTGTTTGGATAAGCGTCACGTAGTTGCCTACATACACTGCAGCCATGATTGGATCAGCAGTCACTGTCTGTTTTAATATCACTGCACCCTTTTGTTGGATACGAGTCACATAGTTGCTTACTCAAAAATGCGCCATGATTGGATACAGCAGTACTTGCTCTGGTTAACCCAAAAACAGTCATAGCTGTAAATTTGGTGACTTTTTGGGTTTTTTTGGTTTAGCAGAAAAAACTTTTTTGCAAAAAAGGCAGGGGAAAAATGGATGTATTTGTGGCTTAGACCCAGCAATGTGAAAAAGATTTTGTTTACCTGAAAACCCCTTAATCCTATTTCCTTACTGTCTGTAATTTCCTGCAGAAAGTGTTTAATCCCATTGATGATTTAAGCTTTACCTTATCTTGCATAAGGCTTTCTTTGTATAGACCGTCCTGCTGAATATCCTGTCCTCTTCTTGGATGGCACAGCTAATTCAGTTAATTGAGGAGCAACCCCGGGAAAAAAGGAGCAAAAAGTCGAGGGTGCAAAAAGGGAACGATTACGCTTTTTCAGTTTTGGTGAAATCATGTGCACACCTGAAGTAGTGTTTCTCAGGTAGAGCCCGATACTATTTTCGATGTAGCCGAAATGTATTTTTTCTTTTGAAAAAAGATGATTAAGAAAGTAAAGCCGTGTTCTTGAAATCTCTAATTTTTTTTTAAGAAGCAATTCTACCAGTGTCATGAATTGTGACCTTGAAATGAAGTCACGGCTTTCTGTATAAATTTGCAGCAGGATATTTATTTTACCGACACTTGTTCTGTCAAAATTTTAGTCTAAAGGCTTGGCTCAATTAAATTATAAACTAAAATGTATAATGTACTAGTGCATTAAAATTTTTCTATCTGGCGAAAAAACCACCCCCTCTAGAGGTTTAAATTTACAAAATAGAAGCCCCTTTGCCTTCCCAACCAACCGTAAGTTCTCTCTGCATGATGAGGGGGGAAATACCCCCAAAACAGCGTCTGTATTTGAATTAAAAAGGTTTGGCTCCCCAACCTTTCACATTGCAGGCTCCTCGAGCTACCAAACAGAACTTCTATGCTGGTTACCCCTATTCGTCCCATTGTGTTTCAGTGAGGCATAACCTCTTCGCCCTTCCCTTTTGATTTTTGCCCGGGTTTGTGTGGTTTCCCATCCCCCGGGGAGGCCACCCGTCAACGCCCAACATAAAAATCAGTATCCGAAGAAGGAGAAAACTCCAGCGGGTAGGATCAGATTTATTCAATATTTTGGCAAGGGACAGTGAAAAAAAGCTCACACGCTCGCGTTTCAAATCCCAAGGGATTCTTGTTCACAGATAAATTTATTTTTAACTTTAAAATTTCCTCACCGGCCCCTTTATTTGGTACACCTGTCCAACTGCTCTTTAAAACACTTAAATTTTCTAATCAGCCAATCACATGGCGGCAACTCAGTGCATTTAGGCATGTAGACATGGTCAAGACAACTCCTATAGTTCAAACCGAGCATAGTATGGGGAAGACAGGTGATTTGAGAGCCTTTGCCCGTGGCACGGCTGTCGGTGCCAGACGGGCGGGTCTGAGTAATCCAGCAACTGCAGATCTCCTCGCATTATCACGCACCACCATCTCTAGGGTTTACAGAGAAGGCTCCGAAAAAGAAAAAAACATCCAGTGAGCGGCAGTCCTGTGGGCGGAAATGCCTTGTTGATGCCAGAGGTCAAAGGGAAATGGGCAGACTGGTTCGAGCTGATAAAAAGGCAACAGTGACTCAAATAGCCACCCGTTACAACCAAGGTAGGCAGAAGAGCATCTCTGAACGCACAGTACGGCCAACTTTGAGGCAGATGGGCTACAGCAGCAGAAGACCACCCCGGGTGCCATCCTTTCAGCTAAGAACAGGAAATGAGGCTCCAATTTGCCCAAGCTCATCGAAATTGGACAGTAGAAGATTGGAAAAACGTTCCCTGGTCTGATGAGTCCCCGATTTCTGCTGCGACATTCGGATGGTAGGGGCAGAATTTGGCGTCAACAACATGAAAGCATGGATCCATCCCGCCTTGTATCAAAGGTTCAGGCTGGGTGGTGGTGGTGTCATGGTGTGGGGAATATTTTCTTGGCACTCTTTGGGCCCCTTGGTACCAATTAAGCATCGTTTTCAACACCTTGTGGAATCTATGCCCGAAGAATTGAGGCAGTTCTGAAGGCAAAAGGGGGTCCAACCCGTTACTAGCATGGTGTACCTAATAAAGTGGCCGGTGAGTGTATATATAGTTAAAAAGACTACGTCATCTGGTTACGTCATCCTGGACGTTGCCCCGACATTAACCCTCAGATTTCTAACATGGATTTCAACATAGGCAGTTTTAGGCTATGTTCACACTGCTTATTTCGGGGCGTATTTACGGACGTATTTACGTCCGCAAATACGTCCCGAAATACGTTTCAAATACGTGTCACAAAGTGTGAGTCGTATTCGGGTCGTAAATACAATCCCCCTTCTTTACTATGGGGATTTATGTTGCGAAATACGCCTCAATAAGTGACAGGGGACTTAATTTTACGATCGTATTTACGGACGTATTTAAAGCCCGTAAATACGTTGCGAAATAGCCTCGTGGGGAACGACGAGGCATATTTTCATTTGAATCAATGCCCAAACTAATTGTTCTTATTTGAAACGTATTTCAGGAGTTTTTTGCGGACGTATTTACGTCCGGAAATACGCCCCGAAATAAGAAGTGTGAACCTATCCTTACAGGTTTGTCATATATCTATCATGTTACTTTACTTTCATTTATCTCTTTTTTCATATACCTGATCGTCTGTTTATATCTCTTACAACACTATGTTATGGCTAATGGACAGAAAAGAGTGAACATATATGATCTATGCGAGAGGAAGCGAGATAGATATATGAGAGAGAGATCCTTTACATATATTAAGTTCCAATGGGAAAAAAAAAAAACATCCACGGTTTTCCAAGTCTGTCATTTCTTTAGCAAATTTCTATTATCTTATTGATTTCTTTTCTTATATTAAACCCGATCATTTGTTTATAACTTTAACAATACTACATTTTAAGCAAAGGTTAAACATATTCGGTCTATAGAAAAGGAAATTAGTGAATATATAGAAGGTCATTGCGTCTATTAAGTCCTCGTGGGGAGCGAGTGTCACATGTCATTATCCAGTACGCTTCGCGTATTCTCACTTTATGTTCCCAGTCACCCCTCCGTACTGGCTTTACTACTCTTTCCATTACTCCACATTTTAAGCTTGCAATTTTGCTGTCATGTTTTTCTATAAAATGTCTTACAGCACCTGAAATTTGTATTTGCTTATTGCGTATACCTGCCAGATGTTCTGCAACTCTTTGTTTGACTTTTCTTATAGTACTTCCTATATACAAAAGCTTCACAGTACAGTAGCTAAATCCTTTTATGAGCCGGGAAACTACAAAAATCACTGAAACCAAAACACCAAGCTCTTAATCTAAAATCTACATTTTATTATATTATCATTAAAAATACTTACAAAATTATCACACCCAAAAAGAACAAAGGCAAAAACCACTACCTACATTACAAGATATCAAAGATAAATCTATATATCTTTCCCTAGGCAGACCCTACAATAACCTATGGACAGGTCGAGTGATCGTCCCGAAAAGGACGGCCCCACCGTAAGGAGGCTCACCCTATCGAATTGACTATCCTATCCCTGACCTACCTCAGATATAAATATCTCATCAATGAATCAGATACATCACGTGTCTATTCGAAACAAATAGTAGTATACTTCATAGATTACTATTGTTAGCAAGGATATATATTAGTCATCACCATGGAAACATATGCAAAACGTAACTACATGGATCTAGGGTTCATACTCCATCAGAACCCATACATAATTGGTCTGACTAGGAATTTAATATTGTGCAAAATGATCTAGGTCTGCTGATGATAGAGATCTAGTGGTGAGATCGCATTGATGTCAAACCAAAAGATACGACCTTAAGTGTCACTCCATAGTCTCTGTCACTCCAACATCTTTCTTATCCTGACGCGTTTCCCCCAGTGTAATATAACCGGGTTCATCAGGGGAGTTAGCAATGATATGCACAAGGAGATCGGCAGTGATGTTTGTCCCTGGAAATTGATGACCTTTTCGGGACGATTACTCGACCTGTCCATAGGTTATTGTAGGGTCTGCCTAGGGTAAGATATATAGATTTATCTTTGATATCTTGTAATGTAGGTAGTGGTTTTTGCCTTTGTTCTTTTTGGGTGTGATAATTTTGTAAGTATTTTTTAATGATAATATAATAAAAGGTAGATTTTAGATTAAGAGCTTGGTGTTTTGGTTTCAGTGATACTTCCTATATACATCAAATTACACTGGGTGCACAAAATGTAATAGATTACATGGACTGTTTCACAGTTGACATAATGTTTCAGCTTAAAGTGTCTTGTGTTGGTGCTATTTACAAAAGTGTTACCTTTTATAACCAATGGGCATAGGGTACATCTGCTTTTACCACAGGGATAAAATCCTTGATACTGTAGCCAAGTTTTCTCTTTATTGCTCATAAAGGTGCTTGGTGACACTTGGTTAGCTAATGTGATGCCTCTTTTAGAGACACATTTAACTCCTTGTTCTACATACCTACTGAGAATCTCATCCTGCCGCAAAATTTGTAGGTTCTTTAAAAAGATTTTTTTAATCTCATTATAGTTATCACTGTATTTAGTTTAGAATACAATAGGTTTTTCTCCATGCGATACATTTATTCAATTTTTGTGGCCCTTATTTTTTGTTTTTTGTTTGTACAATAAGGTATGTTGTGTGGTATTCTTAATTTTTTCAAAAGATTCTTTGAGCAAGTGTTCTGGATAGTTTCTCATCCTTAATCTTTTATCAATTATTGTTTTTTCTGTCAGAAAGTCACTATCCCTAGTACACGCTCTCCTCGCTCTGATATATTTCCCACTCGGGATTGCTGCAAGAGTGTGTATAGGGTGGTTGCTGGATGCTTGGAACAGTTGCCACAATGGGGCTTCCTAAACAATTTAGTCACCACCTTCATCGTCACCTCATCCACCTCCAATGTCAAATCTAAAAAGTCAATTTTTCTTTATATTTGTATGTAAAGGTAAATTTTAAGTTGTGCTGATTGACATTCAGCTAATCCACAAACTTTGGGATGGGCGTACATCGCGACCCCATACAAACAGGGAGGTCGTCGATGTAGCGCCCATACCACATGACACAATCGCTATATGGGTTGTTATATCCATATATGACCTGTTGTTCCCACCAACCCATATATAAGTTGGCAATAGTTGGCGAGGCTGATGCGCCCATGGGTGCTCCTTTCACCTGCAAATAAAAAGGCCATCAAATTTAAAGTAGTTATGTTCCAACAGGAAATTGACACTCTGAACTATAAACACTTTTTCCTCATTACTTAAATTTGCACTTTTATTCAGGAAGAACTCAATAGCTGTGATAGCCAAACGGTGAGGTATCGTGGGGTAAAGGTTCACTACATCACAGGACAACCATGTATAACATGGCCTCCATGGGGAATTCTTGAAAAGCTTTCAGCACCTAGTGCTATCTTTTATGTAGCCGGGAAGTCTTCGGGACGATTGGTTGGAGACAATCGTCCACCCAGCTACTCAACTTATCACTTAATGACCCATTACTTGAAAGGATTGGCCTCAGTTTCGGGGGAAATTGGTCTTTATGATTTTTTGGGGTGTACCGTAAAATACAGGAATAGTAGGGTTTTTTTCTAATAGGTAATTCTTTTGTTTGTTTGTTTGTAAGGACCCCTAGAGTGACCCCTCTAAAAAAAAAAAAAAAATTAAAAACACTAGAAGAAGAAATTGAACATATACAGAGTCAAACAGATAAATATGCATCTGATCCAGAATATCCAAAATTGGAAGAAAGAATGAAAAAGAATATAGAGAAAATAGAGAATCTGATCATTAATAATAAAAGTAAAAAATATCAGAGAGACACAGAAGATTATCAAAACAACTTAATATATACCTGGAATCAAGATAAACAAAGAACACCAAGATCAATATTGAAAAATAGACGCAGGTATGGAGCACAAAATCGTAATGTGAATTTTTCAGATACGGGCGTGTCAGAAACAAGATCGGACTCTAGAGGTTCGGATTCAGAAGCATCATATAGGGGAAGACCAGAGACGAGGAGTGGTGCCAAAAATGGAGGAGAACATTCAAAAAACGACGAAGAAGAAGAGGTGGACGCAAACATAAAACCAAAGAAACAAAAAAAGAACACTCCAGTTCGGAAAAGGATCTAATAAAGGAAGATACAAACAGCCTGGTAGTTTGGACACCAACTATCTTAACTACAGGACAAATTGAGGTCCTTAATAAGGGCCTAAATTTTGTCCCTAGTAGTAACTTTGACTTATTTGATACAATCTTGGACATAAACCGTTTTGCTAGATTATTAACAGTAAAGAGGCATTTTTATACTAAAGGAAAGGAAGATGTAATAGAAAAGGATCAATATACAGAGGAAAAAATAGGGATGTTAATGAGTTTGTAAGCCTAACTTTTACAGAGCAGATAGCATTAAAAACGCTAAAGGAATTAAGGGAGGAAAATGATGGAGAGATAATAGATGAAACTTCGAGTGTACAACATAGTTTTTCAAAACCCATCATTTTACCACCCACAAGCAAGGGTACCCGGGCCTTAGATGCCTTTCCAAGAATCCATGGAGAGGGATTTTAAAAAAACTAGACAGCAAAAATAGAGAGAAAAATTTCAAAAAAATTTAAAAAAAGGTAACTTAACTAATTACAAGGAAAGAACTAAAAGCCCTAAACATAATAAAAACCCTTTTTGTCAAGAAATCAGACAAGGGAAGATAAAATTGGGTTTAATGGATGAAGGGCTGTAATAAAAAATTAGTATTAGAAATATTGAAAATACTATAAACCCATAGGAAACTAGAAACTGACCCAACAAATGCTTTCACAAATAAATTGGAGAAATTATTAGAAGAGGGGGTCACTCTAGGGGTCCTTACAAACAAACAAAAGAATTACCTATTAGAAAAAAAACCTACTATTCCTGTATTTTTCAGTGTACACCAAAAACTCATAAAGACAATTTCCCCGAAACTGAGGCCAATCCTTTCAAGTAAAGGGTCATTAAGTGAGAAGTTGAGTAGCTGGGTGATCGATTGTCTCCAAACCAATCGTCCGAAGACTTCCGGCTACATTAAAAGATAGCCTAGTTTTCTGAAAGCTTTTCAAGAATTCACATTGAGGCCATGTTATACATGGTTGTCCTGTGATGTAGTGAACCTTTACTCCACGATACCTCACCATTTGGCTATCACAGCTATTGAGTTCTTCCTGAATAAAAGTGCAAATTTAAGTAATGAGGAAAAAGTGTTTATAGTTCAGAGTGTCAATTTCCTGTTGGAACATAACTACTTTAAATTTGATGGCACTTTTTTTTTGCAGGGGAAAGGAGCCCCCCATTGGGGGCATCAGCCTCGCCAACTATTGCCAACTTATATATGGGTTGGTGGGAACAACAGGTCATATATGGATATGACAACCCATATGGCGATTGTGTCATGTGGTATGGGCGCTACATTGACGACCTCCTGTTTGTATGCGGTCGCAATGTAGCGCCCATCCCAAAATTTGTGGATTATCTGAAGTCAATCAGCACAACTTAAAATTTACCTTTACATTTCAATATAAAGAAAAATTTACTTCTTAGATTGACTTTGGGGTGGATGAGGTGACGATGAAGGGTGGGGGGACAAAAATTTGTTTAGGAAGCCCCTTTGTGGCAACACGCTGTTACAAGACCCCAGCAACCACCCTTAACACTTTGTAGCAACCCGGGGGGGAAAATATATCAGAGCAGAGGGGGGTGTACTAGGGATAGGACTTTTGCAGAAAAAAAATAATTGATAAAAGATTAAGGATGAGAAACTACCAAACACTGCTCAAAAAAGCTTTTGAAAAAATTAGACTCCCACCCCCATACCTTTTATTGAAAAAAACAAAAAAAAAGGGCCAAAAAAAATGGAAAAAATGTATCGCAGGGAGAAAAACCCTATTGTTTTTCAACAAAATACAGTAATAACAAAATGAGATTAAAAAAATCTTTTAAAGAATCTAAATTTTGCAGCAGGATGAGATTTCAGTAGGTATGTAAAAAAGGGAGTTACATGTTTTCCCTAAAAGAGACATAAAACTTTAAAGTTAAAACCAAGTTGTAGAAAAAACCGGCTGTTTAGAAAAGGTCCTTAAAAGGAGCCTGCGCACAAGAGGAGTCCCTCCCACATAAATGGGTAGGATTTATTATTTATTAAAATAAATAAAAGGTGACGCTTTCGGGGGAAAACCTCTGACACGCTTCTTAGACCATAAATTTATGCACTTTGTTTTTTATACTATTCAAAAAAAGGAAGGGGGGAGTGAGATTCCCGGTGCCACTCGCCCGCTTCCCTTTTGATCATACAAACAAACCATTAGCCCCCCCTTTTTTTCAATATTTCCTCTTTATTCAATGAGTATAAAAACAAATAAAATAAAAAATAATAAATTTTTAACCTTTCTAAGTCAACAGTATCTTAAAAACGATACAAAATACCTAGAATAAAAAAATTTTTATATATATAAATATAAATATACTCTTAAAAAAATTAAAATTTAAATAAAAAATTCTCATTCTTAGTTTTTGTAAAACCCTTCAAACCATAAGGGTTAAGGGGGTTGAGACGGTAAACAATAAATTTCAGCTACTAAAAGTTTTTTGCCTATCTCAACATTTTTCCCATATATTCTTTGGGTGTATGGTGATTTTTGGGCCCCGTCCGGGGGACCCCCACGAAATGCCGGGGAGACTGTTAGTAATTTTTGATGGGTTTTCGTTATATCTAGGGGGGACAGTTCGCCTCGACAAATTTGAGGTTTTCCATACTGGGGTACCGCGAAAAAATGTGATCAAATAGACCACATAAGACGAGGCACATGTTAAAACTTGCCAATTTTTGGGAAAAGGTTTCCCCAGGGGGAGTGAGACTTGAAAACCTTATCGCATACCAGCATGGGCAACATTTACACTGACGGTGTTACTTTTAAAAGATCCACTCTCATTTTATTTGGGGGAAATTTCTCTCACAATTTCTTTATTAAATTGTCTAAGTCTAGAAAGTGCTATAGTGCTTTTGATCGTATTCGCCCTTCTATTATACCCGGGGGCATTTGGTAAAAAGGCTTTAAAACACGGGATCTAAAGTAACACATTCCAATGTTTTACGTAAAAAAATTTTTAAAAACCTTGAATGAGTATTATGTGTTGTGATAAAACTAAAATCATGTTCTGTATTATTCACTTTTACTTTCGCTGTTCTTTTAAAATTCAATAATTCATCCTGGGTATAGTTATTTGCTTTTTCTTTTTTGCTTTGTGGCAACTGTTCCAAGCATCCAGCAACCACCCTATACACACTATTGCAGCAATCCCGAGTGGGAAATATATCAGAGCGAGGAGAGGTGTACTAGGGATAGTGACTTTCTGACAGAAAAAACAGTAATTGATAAAAGATTAAGGATGAAAACCCTATCCAGAACACTTGCTCAAAAAGCTTTTGAAAAAATTTAAAGAATCCCCAAACAACAAACCTTTTTGCCCAAAAAAAAAAAACAAAAAATAAGGGCCCAAAAATGGAAAAAAAGTATCGCAGGGGGAAAAAAACCTATTGTATTTTTAACTTAAATACAGTGATAACTATAAGGGGGAATTAAAAAAATTTTTTTAAAAACCCTCCCAAATTTTGGGGCGGGAAATGAGATTCTCAGTAGGTAGGGTAAAAAAAAGGGAAAAATTGTGCTCTAAAAGGGCATCACTTTAAGCTAAAAAAGTGCAAAAAGCACCTTTTGACAAAAAAGGAAAAATTGGCTCCAGAAACCCAAGGATTTTATCCCTGGGGTTAAAAGCAGAGGTCCCCTATCCCCTTTGGGTTAAAAAAAGGTAACACTTTTGAAAAAAGCCCAAAACAAAAGACATTTTTAACTAAAAATTATTAACTGTAAAACCCAACCTTAATCAAACATTTTGTCACCCAGTGAAATTTTAATTTATTTTGGAAGAAACTAGAAGAAAAGTCAAAAAAAGGGTTTTTGCAAAAACTTTTTCCCAGGTTTAGCAATAAGAAAATAAAAATTTTAGGGGCTGTAAACATTTTATAAAAAACATGACAGAAAAAATTGAAAAGAAAAAAATTGGGGAGAAATTTGGAAAGGTGAAAAGCCAGTACGGGGGGGGGGGGGGGGGTTGAGGGGGAACAAAAAGGGTGAGAAAACGGAAGCTTTAAGGATAATGATTTGTAAACCACTGCTCCCCACGGGACTTAAAACCAATGCCCTTTCTATATATTCACAAAATTTCCTTTTTTCTATAGCCCAAAAAAAAAAAAAAAAAAATATGTTTAACCTTTTTAAAAGTAGTATTAAAAAAGGGTTAAAAACAAAGATCGGGTTTAATAAAAAAAAAGAAATCAAAGATCATAAAAATTTGCTAAAAAATGCAGATTGGGAAAAAACCGTTTTTTTTTTTTGTTTTTTTTCCCCTTTGGGAACTTAATTTATTAAAAAGGAAACTCTTTTCCTCAAAATATCTTTTCTCGTTCCTCTCGCTTAGATCATATATGTTCCCCCTTTTCTGCCCTTTTCCCATAACTTAGTTTTTGTAAGAGTAAAATAACGATCAGGTATAGGGAAAAAAAGAGATAAAAAAATTTAAATTGTAACATGAAAATTTTTGACAAACCTGAAAAATGCCTAGTGGAAATCCATGTTAAAAACCCGATTTTTAATGTGGGGGCAACGCCCAGGATACAAAACCAGATAAAATAGTTTTTTTAAAACCCTTATATATGTGTATTTTTTAAACAATAAGTTTTTTTTTGCTGTGAAAAAAAGAACCCCGGGGGTTTTGAAACGCTTAGGTGGATCCCTTTTTTTCCCAATGCCCCTGTGGCCCTAAAATTTTAAAATAAATCGGGGTTACCTTACCCGCTGGAGTTTTTTTCTTGGGGTTTACCCCGTTGCCCCCGCGAGTACATGTGAACGGGGGATAATTACACCCCAATTAGAGTGCGTGGGGAGCTCCTCAGTTTTTTTCCCCATCCCCTTTTTTGCTTTAGGGAAAAACATCAGGAGGTCGGAAGGGCAAAAAACCCTCACCCCAAACCCTTTTTTATTTTTTCCCTACCCTAAAGGGGATTTCTCCCCTTTCAAAGCCACTTTTTTGCCTTTTAACCCAGCCAACCAGAAAGGGCAAAACTGCACTGACGAGGGGAAAATTTACCCCCAAAACAGGCTGTCTGCAATGAATTTAAAAACTGCAACCCACCCCCTGCAAGCAACATGGGGAACTGAGGAAAAACTACATCCAATTAGTGCGCTTGGAGCTCCTCACTTTTTTTCCCATAACCCTTTGCTTTAAACCCAAAACTTAAATTGATTCTAAAGGGAAAGAAAAAACCCCCCCACACCGACCAATGTTTTGGTTTTTTTCTTTTCCGGGAAGATTTTTTCCCCCTTTCAAAGCCCTGTTACCTCTCACCCCCCAACCATTAAGTTCACATTTGTTTAAGGGGCAAAATCCCCCAAAAACACTGTCGGTAGATAAATTTAAAACGGGTTTTTGGTTAAAATTTTTTTTTCCCTTTCCCCATTGTTGGCTCCTGCGAAGCTACATGTAAATTGGGGGAAAACTACACCCCAATTTTGGTTTATTTGTGGAGCTCCTCAGCTCTTTTCCCATAAGCCTCTGCTTTATGCATTCACAAATTCAAGTCTGTTAGTCCCCCCCCAAATTTAAAACCCCCCCTTTTTTTTTTTTTTGTTTTTGCATATTAAAAAAAAAATTTTTTTTAAAACAAAATAATTAAAAGAAAATTTTAATAAAATGGATTATAATATACGTGTTAAGTTTGAAGTAGCCTATTGGTTGTGCACAGAGTGGGAGTAATGGGGCATAAGACAAGGGGTTTTTTCTTGGGGCTACCTTTCAAACATCTAAAAAAAGTTTTTTGAAGGTCTCTCACTAACTGTACCTAACAGTATCTAAAACTATTAATGTACATACAGCAAAGGTCACCAGGGTATTGGTTGATGAACCCCTAACAATTGACCTTAGTGGCAAAGAGTTGTCTCCAAGGTCTGTTTCAAATAGAATTATTTCTTCTACAGGATCTTTACCCATTATCATGTCATGATCTCTGCAGCATATTGTAGCAACGCCGATGGACTCAAGACTATAAACAAAACTAAATAGGTCAGCCGACTAATGGCTCAATGCAATAATTAATGTAAGGGATCTTGGCATACATCTTATCTTCAGGCATAGAGACCGAAAGTTCAGGTGCAAATACAGATCCTCTGTATTTTATTCAATGACAAAACAGGTAGGAAAAAAGGTGCAAGAAATGCACAAAAATACACAATCCAGCTCTAACACAGTAGCACTTACTAGCACTCTTGCACATACAAAACGGTGTGACAGACGCTGGTCGTATCTCCTCCAAAGACTCAGTGGTAGTCTAGGGTTGTAGCCACCCCTAGTCAGCTTACCTAAAGGCCAGGTAAAGCCTGGCGTGGAATATGGGGAGTAAGCACCCACCCACCTCTTTGCTTACTCCCAATGAAAGGCCGTCCCGGTAATGGCTGGAAGCCATGCTAACACAATGTAAAACGTGTGCCAACAACCTGAGCTGTCGGCACCAATCTAATTTTGGCCTTTCATTCCACCAAGGCTGCTTCGCTTGGCGGCATGTGTCTGAACTTCTAAAGGCGCATGCAGGAACCTAACTGGAATATACATGCCATTATACACCTTTTCTGCTGCTGCCTTACAGCGTATATCAACTAGACAACCAAAAAAATAAAATAAAATAGATGGACTACCATTAAATGAATAAATGAATGGAAAACAAGGTAGATGATGGCAGGAACACAGTTGGTGGCGACACCATGAGTGAGTTCATTCTGGAAGCAAGACAAATATAAATGATAATTGACCTTAGGAGGCAACTGAATCCTCCCCTAAACATGTCCCTGAAATCTGATCCTAACACCAAGACCCCACTGACCCTAATTTATCCCTGAAACTGACCCTAAAGATAGTCCTAAGCTACAACTTAACCTTGCACAGAAAGCTGGTCTAGGACTCCTTAGGATGCGTACAATGGAAAACAAAACAAAGATAGACAACGACTACAACAAAGAGCAAGGCTAGGCTGGACAAGAAGAAAATAGAACTAAATTCAAATACTTTGGGTGCTTTCACACGGTGCGTTTTTTCAATGCATTTTTTGTCCACGAAGGCACAGCAATTAATGCTGTACATTGCTGCACAAAAATCGCGGCAAAAATCGCGGTAAATTTGCGGCAAAATTGCGTTAATTGCCGCGTTTTTTGAGCAGCAGTGTACAGCATTTATTGCTGTTCCTTCCTGCACAAAAACGCATTAAAAAAACACATCAAAAACGCACCGTGTGAAAGCACCCTTAGACAAACTCTTAAGATAGAACAATGTTGCAGACAAGCACTATAATCCATAATAGGTAACCTAATCCAGCAGGTGTTATAGAGAAAGTCTGACTGGCAACAGGAGAGATGAGAACTCTTTGAGAAGCACCTGAGAGTGGTGGGTCCCTAGGCATGGAAAACCTAATACTGGAGAAAGGCAGAGAAAGATAGGAAGAGTGCAAGAGTCATGTGCAGTAATGCACAGTAGTTACAGAATGTGTCCAAAGAAACAACTGCACCATTGAGCCCCAGGCCCCCCGTCCATCATTGCCCATATTAATTAGTCTAATCGTCATCTTTACTATTCATTGCAGAATCTAGTCATATTGTGCATCAACAAACTGACGTAACATAACTTATTTCCTGCCTCCCATTTATTTGAATTGGAAATCCGCACCATAGTGGACACTGTGTTCTACGTAGTAGATTTCTTATTCAAATTAATGGGGCAAGGATTCTGAATACATTTCATGGCAGATTTTCATTTAGAATTGGCATCAAAATCCATGGTTTCACCTACCCTAAAAAAGCATAGTCCAGTTGGCCCGGAACAGTAACAGTAATTTCTAATGAGCAGATGATATATTTCATATATGAATATTTCTCTTAAGAGAAGAGAATTATTATCTCTGATTGAGCCAGACTCTCCCAGCTTCAATCACCGAATGATATTTAACTGTACAGAATGAGCAGGAAACTTTCTTCCTTTGCACGAAAAGGGCACAGTCATCCCACAAGGGCGAATACATCATATATCACATGCACAACACAAGAAGATCTATCAGTAAGACATAAGCTTTACTAATGAATAAACGAGTCAACTCCTGCAAATTTCTCATGGAGCAAATGTAAAAAGTGCACAACCTAATTCTTCTCTGGTCTAATTTAGGTGTCATTCATGTTCTACACTGGGCGACATGTCCGAAAAGAGGCGCCGCCATGCTTGTTTTAAGGTGCATTAAATCAGTGTATGGTGCGCCTGAATGAACGAACCTGTCCAAAAATCTGGCATCTGGTCTACCTTGCATTGTACAAGTGATGCATCTCTCCAGGCGCGTTGCATAATTTTGGCACATAGCGCATCATTGCTAGCATTTTTAATGCACCTACTTTAGGTGCATTCACATGTGTCGTGTCTGCTGCATGATGTACCTAGTTTTGGTGTATTACAGTTCATTTATATGGAGAGAATAGGGCCTTTTGTATCTCTTGAGAAGACAGTAGATCCTCAAGAGTGCAGAGAACAAGGGATCTTTATGGACTTCACTGCCAAAAAGGCACCCAGGTTGCAGACTCCAAAATAGTCACTGGTTACTTGATTAGAACAGGACTAGAACATGTGTTCGTGTATTTGGCATAGAAGGCAACTTCACATAGAGACAGATATAGGGACATGCTATGAACAAAGATGCTAGAATGTCCGAAACGCACAGGAGTAACTCCATGTTCATATTTGGACCTTGCATTGTTCTGTTTTAACTCCTTAACGACCGCCCAGCATCTTTTGATGTCGGACATTTCAGGTCGTTCGTCTGCAGCAACGTCTTTTCATGATTTTGTACTACACAGCCCTGTTCCCAGAGCAGCTCCTGCAAGCATCGGGGAGCGGGGGAAACCTCCGCGCCCCGGTGCTTTAACCCTTTGAGTGTCACAGATCGTCACCGCAGCGCAATCAAAGGGTTTCCCCTGCTCTGTCAGGTGATCGGGACTCCCGGTGACCCGACAGAGCCCGGGGAACAGCTGCACAGTCAGCCCTGGGAACCTAGAGTAGCTCCAGTGCCGTCTGTGTAAGAAGCCAGTGATCAGCGCACACTGTGAGCCGCCCTGATCACTGCCTGTGTCAGACTGACACAGGTTATAATGCATTAGCATATATGAAGTGTTAAAAAAAAAAAAAAAAACACAGTTCTTCCTTCATGGGATTTAAAAGAAAAGGTAAAAAACATAAAAAGTGTAAAAAAAAGAATAAAAAAATAAATAAATAAAAATAAATATTTAAGAAAAAATAATTGTGCATACATAACACACACAAAAAAAACCTACACATATTTGGTATCCACACGACCGTAATAACCTGTAGAATTAATCTAACAAGTTAAGTGTGAAATGTGAATGGTGTAAAAAAATAAATAAAATCCTGCAATTATTTATAAGTGAACTTAAACTATTCCCCCATAAAGAACAACTCGTATTGAATAAAACGAGACCTCATACAACTGCGTCATAGAAAAAATAAAAAAGTTACAACTGTTGAAACGCAAGGAGGCAAAAACTAAAAAATTTTTTCTGGTCATTAACTACTTTTCAGGTGCTCGGCTTAAGGGGTTAATGGGTCTTAAAGGGGTGTCCTGAAACTAACCAATGCTCTTCAGCATTTCAGGGCATGATAAAAAAATGGAAGAAAATAAAAGTTACCTTTAAATCCTCTCTTTCCTGTGCCGCAACCTTCCTGGTGATCCCTGCAGATGACGTTGTGCCTCTGCGGACATCACCTTTGGAGCTGTTCACTTCTGGACATGGTTGTCTAACATACACTCACCGGCCACTTTATTAGGTACACCATGCTAGTAACGGGCTGGACCCCCTTTTGCCTTCAGAACTGCCTCAATTCTTCGTGGCATAGATTCCACAAGGTGTTGCAACGATGCTCAATTGGTACCAAGGGGCCCAAAAAGTAGCAAGAAAATATTCCCCACACCATGACACCACCACCACCAGCCTGAACCATGATACACAGGCAGGATGGATCCATGCTTTCATGTTGTGACGCCAAATTCTGACCCTACCATTCGAATGTCGCAGCAGAAATCGAGACTCATCAGACCAGGCAACGTTTTTCCAATCTTCTACTGTCCAATTTCGATGAGCTTGGGCAAATTGGAGCCTCAGTTTCCTGTTCTTAGCTGAAAGGAGTGGCACCCGGTGTGGTCTCTGCTGCTGTAGCCCATCTGCCTCAAAGTTGGCCGTACTGTGCGTTCAGAGATGCTCTTCTGCCTACCTTGGTTGTAACGGGTGGCTATTTGAGTCACTGTTGCCTTTCTATCAGCTCGAACCAGTCTGCCCATTCTCCTTTGACCTCTGGCATCAACAAGGCATTTCCGCCCACAGGACTGCCGCTCACTGGATGATTTTTCTTTTTCGGACCATTCCTGTAAACCCTAGAGATGGTTGTGCGTGAAAATCCCAGGAGATCAGCAGTTTCTGAAATACTCAGACCAGCCCTTCTGGCACCAACAACAATGCCACGTTCAAAGGCACTCAAATCACCTTTCTTCCCCATACTGATGCTCGGTTTGAACTGCAGGAGATTGTCTTGACCATGTCTACATGCCTAAATGCACTGAGTTGCCGCCATGTGATTGGCTGATTAGAAATTAAGTGTTAACGAGCAGTTGGACAGGTGTACCTAATAAAGTGGCCGGTGAGTGTATATCATCACTATGAATAACTTTACAATCTAATGATCCATAAAGGAATGCAAGTAACAAATGACTACCTAAGTGTATAGAAAAAAAGATGCAGATCTCTGTATACATAAAATCCAGTTACATTATGGGTTGTAGGCAGCCACAGGAGGAATGACATAATTTGGGAAAAACATCTGGTTACAGAACTGCAGCGGCTCAATTTTCCTACCATTGCTTTTGTAAGAATGAGCGCTGCTTATATGCTGATTAGATGCTTTGGGATTCTGATTGCATTGTACGGCTATAAGAATTCACAAATAAAGTCGTTCTTTCTAGTCTTTACGTTGCATAAACCTGCGCTAAGCTATAAATACATCGTAAGCCTGGAATCTATTCAACGCAATTTGATTCAATGTTGCATGAATCTTTTATTGAAATTGAGATTACATGCAGACTGTAACAGTCTATCTATTATAATCAGATGTTCCTCTACAAAATTGTATGGTAAGTGCAGTCATTTCTGACTTTTTTCCTTTATCAGGTAAATTTGAATGCACAAAAGCAACTTTCTTAAAAAAAAAAAACTACGTTTTATTTTTTCTGTACATTGTGCCAATGAGAAATATGAAAATCAGACAAAAATACATTTAAGTATAATGTAGTTATAAGACATCATTAGAAATGGGAAACCTAGCTTGCAACTAATTCTTATCTGCTAATGTTGATAGCATTGTGTCCAACTGGTCACTGAAATTACTTACAGGGGTTGTCTCACTACAGGGATCACTGCTTTTTATGTTAAAGATCTTGCAAAAACAAGTCACTTTGCAATATGTGTCCATTAACAGTGTCCTACCTATTCCTAGATATCCCCTCTTGTATGGGCGCATCAGCTCCTCGGGTCGCTATAGCTACAGACCTGTTTGATCTCTCCTGATAGGCTGCCAGCACTGGTTGCTATAGCTACAGACCTGTTTGATCTATCCTGATAGGATACCAGCACTGGTTGCTATACCTACAGACCTGTTTGATCTCTCCTGATAGGCTGCCAGCACTAGTCGCTATAGCTACAGACCTGTTAGATCTCTCCTGATATGCTGCCAGCACTGGTTGCTATAGCTACAGACCTGGCTTTTACTGCAGCCTAGTGAAAGCCAGTAAACACGCCCCTGAATTCAAAGCGAAATCAAGAAAACAAGACTGAGTTAAGAGGAATCAATGTAGTTAGACAACCCCTTTAAGGTATATATTATAGACCAGCAGATCCCCCATTCAGGATGGTGACTGTTATGGAAAATGCATCCTCTTAAGAGCAGAGTTCTTGTTCCAGCACAACGACTGTTATATATTGGGAGAGGAAGAAAGCATCCTATCCAAACTCACTCCACTGTATCTTGTATTCAGAAGTTTAACAGATGGAGATATATACCACCCACATACTAGTACCACTAGTATATACCAGTACCACCCACATCAAGTGTACATTCCTGAACAGCCCTTTGATGTGGGCACTGACTTTAAGTGTATCAGGAACCACTTTTCACAAGGCTGATGAGTACAGGGCACAGTGGAGTGAGTTTGAATGCGACATCCCCCTCCCCTGTTTGGTTCCACCCACTTCACACTGTACATATCTGTATAGTGCTTCCATGGGAATGCTGACTGTAAATGTATCAGGAGCCTCTTTCTACTACACTGGTGAGTAGGTGGCGTGGCATTGTTCTTCAACCCCCATAACCGGACTTCTACCTAAAAAATCAGGTTGAATACATCTTGTGTAGCCCCTGCTCGCACCCGTTGCCTCAGTTTTTGTCTGCAAACCCTATGTCTCATGTCTGAATACATTTTTATGGTTATTCCCTTTTTTTTTCTTTTTTGTGTTTGCTGTTACTTTTAGAACGTGATCAATGCTGGAGAATGATGTGTGATACAGTGGCTCAGGTTATTTAACAATATGTTAAGGAGTAGTTAGATTTATAAAGTCTTAGGGCATGTCCCCACGGCAGAGGACAAATACTGGTCGGTTTATCCGCGATGAGCGGAGAAAAGCCCTCCCTCTTCACATTGACATGTTCATATTCTGTCCGAGAACCGGACGGAAGAATGAACATGTTCAATCTTTTTCGGGCAGCCTGCGGGAAATAAAAAACGCCCGGTGGAAAAACTGTGCAGTGGGGACTGCTGCATGGGTTTTCCATAGATCCCCGTTGTGCTCATTTTCGGACGGTTTTTCAGTCGGTCTGCAAAACCGCAAACAGTCTGCAAACCCGTGCCATGGGGACCTGCCCTTACAGTTACAAATGGCCCTTTGAGGCCAACTATAGTGCTGATGGGGCCCTCATTGAAAATGAGTTTGACAACCCTGATATACGTGGAACAATTACAGTAAACCAGGGGGTCAAAGAGCAAAAAAGCTAAAGATTAAAGGAGTATTAATATCTGGCTTTATTACCGACTGTCCCGAGTCTGTGCCGGCAGACGAGAGGTAAGAGAGACCCCCATGTGCAGCTTGACTGAGGCCGGTTGGTTGGAAGACCAGATGGGAATAACCCTCTTAGATGGCACAAAGCAAAAAAAAATTGAAGACATTATAAACATACTTTCTATGGATTAGACATTTTGACAACGCTGATATACGAGGAACAAATTACAGTAACCCACGGAGTCAAAGAGCATAAAAGCTAAAGATTAAAGGGGTATTATCATCTGGCTTTATTACTGACAGTCCAGAGTCTGTGCCGGCAAAAGAGAGCTAAGAAAAACCCCTTGTGCAGCGTGACTCAGACTGGTTGGTTGGAAGACCAGATGGGAATAACCCTCTTAAACGGCACAAAGCAAAACAAAAATGGAAGACCGTATAAACCTACTTCCTATGGATGAGACGTTTTCAACTTTGTGCAATAACTTAAAAAACTATGTGTGCTGGAGCAGAGTGTTCTTTTGCCCATTGCATAGAGCTGAACGGTACAAGCTCCCGGATCGATAGCTTTTATTGTTCCCTCCAGCATTTTCAAAAATCCACCGTTAAAGTAAGTAAATCTACAATCCGAAAAGGCCACTAGAAGAAGCCGTCAACCTATTGGTTTCCTCAGCTTGAAGGACAGTCTTGCATTCTGTTTTAAGTCTGAAACTATATCAGCAAAATGATTTGGAGACAACATTGATATTTTACATTAAAGGCTAATGTGCGGCTCTCGGAGAACTGAGCTGTGGAGGTCTAGGAGTTATTTCACTGCTGGAAGAGTCCTTAGTTAACTTTCTGCAGGAAAAATTGGGCAAATTGTTTATTCGTCTTATGGTTTCTCTTCTGCATCTACTTAGGAGTCGTAATAATAGGGTTTGACAATGGTATTGTCAATAGACCAATTGTTTTCAGCAGATACGACCTATGGTACATGCTACTTCTCTCGTCTAGTTGTCTGGAAGATTCAGCTGTTTTTTTGACTTTGGATTTTGAATTTTGGAAGACTGCGATGTGAAAAGCATAGCAAGCTCTTTTTGTGCCCTGTGCACACAATAGAATGTTCCTATGGCAATTTAAAGGGGTTGTCTCGCTACAAGGATTGCTGCTTTTTATGTTAAAGATTTTGCAAAAGCAAGTCACTTTGCAATATGTGTCCATTAATGGTGTCCTACCTATTCCTAGATATCTCCTCTTGTATGGGCTGCATCAATCTCTCATGATAGGCTGCCAGCACTGGTTGCTATAGATACAGACCTGTTTGATTTATCCTGATAGGCTGGCAGCACTGGTCGTTATAGCTAAAGACCTGGCTTCTACTGCAGCCTAGTATTAGCCAGTAAACATGCCCCTGAATTCATAATGAAACCAAGAAAACAGGGCTGAGGTGAGATGAATCAATGTAGTGAGACAACCCCTTTAAGTTACAATTTTTTGTGTAGTGGATTTTGCCATAGTTAAGCCTCACTCAATATTTGGTAAGGTGTTAATGAGTCCATTGGGTGGTCCTATCAGTGTACGACTACTATCTATGCACACTCATACATGGAAGGCTGTCAGTCACTAATAATATGCTACTTCATTCTATGTCTACTGTAAGATTAGAAAACAGTTGATCGATGGGATTGAAAATATAACAAAATTAAAAAATAAAATTAATATTTAATATAAAACATTTCATTGCAAATACTGTACAAAAATAATAGTACTAAAAAACTATATGTAGTTATCTACATGGCCGTTAGAATCTGAAAAAATAATGTATTTTATTTAGGGTGAAGCATGAAGGGTACACAAATATTCTATGCAAAAAAATGATTTTTTCTATTATTACTATACAAAAAAATGTATAAAAATTAGGCAATGATTTATCACTGTTTCTCCAAACTTTGTGGGTGAGGGTTATATCTCCATATATATGATATCTAACCTAGATGTATCTCTACACTGTGCAGATGGAGGTTATATCTCCATAGATATGGTATCTAACCGCGAGGTATCTCTACACTTTGTGGGTGACGGTTATATCTCCATATATATGGTATCTGACCCAGATGTATCTGTAGTCTGTGCAGGTGGGGGTTATATCTCCTTACATACGGTACCCAATATTGATGCATGTCTAAACTGTTTAGGCTGGGGGTAATATCTTTATATTTACATTATACAAGGTACCTGATATAGATGTATCTCTAAACTGTGTGGGTGGTTGCCATATCACCATATATATGTTACCTGATTTATCACATAGATTTGCTGGGCAATGGGAAGTCAGTGAAGGGATCGGCAGAGGGGAGAGGCAGAGGAGTAGCGAGGAGAGAGGTGGATAAGACGGGCAGCAGACTTAAGGATGGATTGGAGGGGAGCGAGGGTGCTAACTGGGAGGCCACAGAGAAGGATATTGCAGTAGTCTAGACGAGAGATGACGAGGGCGTGGACCATTTTTGTAGTGTCAAAGATGAGGAATTGGCGGATGCGGGTATTTTTCAGGTGGAGGCGGCAGCAGAGGTGAGGGCTTGGATGTGCGGTTTGAAAGACAGAGAGGAGTCAAAGACTATCCCAAGGCAGTGGACTTGAGGAGCTGGTGAGAGAGTGTAGCCATTCACTGTGATAGAGAGATCAGGTGGAGCGATGGAGGGGGACGGTGGAAAGATAATGAATTCCGTTTTCTCCACATTTAGTTTTAGGAGACGGGAGGAGAAGGAGGAGGACATGGATGATAGTCTGTGATCCGGGAGAGAAGAGAGTTAATTTTAGGATTGGAGATGTAAAGTTGGGTGTCATCGGCATACAGGTGGTGTTGAAAGCCATATAAAGCTATGAATTGACCCAGACCAAGAATGTATATAGAGAAGAGTAGTGGGCCCAGGACTGACCCCTGGGGGACACCAATAGAGACAGTGCGAGAGGAGGAGGTGGTGCGTGAGTGAGAGATGCTGAATGTCCGATCAGTGAGTTATGAGGAGATCCAGGAGAAAGCCAAGTCTGTGATGCCGAGGGAGGAGAGGATGTGTAGCAGGAGGGAATGGTCGACAGTGTCAAAGGCAGAGGACAGGTCTAGGAGGAGAAGCACAGATTAGTGGCGTGAGGCTTTAGCAGTTACTAGGTCATTGGTGACCTTGGTTAGGGCGGTTTCAGTAGAGTGATGGGGTCGGAAGCCAGATTGGAGTGGGTCAAAGAGAGAGTTGGAGGAGAGGTGGGAGGACAGCTGAAGATAGACATGCTGCTCGAGGAGTTTGGATGCAAAAGGAAGCAGTGAGATGGGGCAATAGTTGGACAGTGAGGAGGGGTCAAGAGATGGTTTCTTAAGGATGGGTGTGATGGTGGCGTGTTTAAATGAATAAGGGAAGATGACAGAAGTTAATGATCGATTGAATAGGTGGGTGAGGGCTGGAAAGATAACAGTGCTGAGGTCTGGGATGAGGTAGGTTGGCAGTGGGTCAAGGTTACAGGTAGTGAGGTTGGATTTGGACATCAGGTTATAGAAGGGGGTACTGGGGATTGTGTCAGGGTAGGGGCGGGCGAACGGTGGCGATGGTAGAGGTATAGAGGTGGACAGTGGGGACTGTGGGGTGAAGCTTTCTCTGATGAGGTTGATCTTGTTCAAGAACTGAGTGGCAAAATCGTCCGCTGATAGGAGAGATGGGTGAGGAGGTGCTGGGGAACGGAGGAGAGAGTTGAAGGTTTTAAATAATTGTCTGGGGTTGTGAGACAGGGAGGCTATGACGGTGGTGAAGTAATCCTGTTTGGTGGTGGTGAGTGCAGACTTAAATGCGTGGAGTGAGCGTTTGTATGACGCAAAGTCATCGGTGGAGTGGTTTTTCTTCCAGCGGCGTTTAGCAATTCTCTATCTCCTTATTTATGGTACCTGGTGTTGATGGATCTCTAAACTGTGCAGACTGGAGGCGATTTCTCCATATCTATGGCACCTGATGTTGATGTATCTGTAAATTGTGCCGGCTGGCGGTTGTATGTCCATATATACAGTACCTGACCTTACCTGTACATCAGCACAAGGAAGCTACATGACTCCATACAAAGGAGGCTGTATGGCTTCATGCACTGTAAAACATGCTCCAGACAACAGGCTCTACTGTGTGCATGGGGCCTGATCAGGGCCGGGACAATGGGTAGGCGAAGGTAGGCGATCGCCTAGGGCGCCACTTCATCCCATGCAGAAAAGAGGGTGCAAGGTGGCATGGAGAGGGCTGAATTTTCCATTTGGGGGGTGCTTTGTGCCTTGTTTGCCTAGGGCACCAGAATACCTTGTCCCAGCCCTGCTACATGGCACTGGTTTACTGGGCCTGATGATGCATTTCCTAATTTCTCATTGACTTTGGTAACCTGCATTTTCACTAATCAGTTTAAAGCAATTAGTATTGGAATTTGCCAATAACTGTCCATTGTTAGAGTGAATCTTGTGCAATAGGTGGTCCGGCTCGAGACAATGGCTAATATCCTCCACTTTTTAGACACCAGTGAATGGACCTGTGGAACGTCAATTCTCTGCATATTCAACATTTGCAATGCTAAATGGTAATGCCAAAATGCCAATGGGGTGACAAGAAATATTCCCACTACGAGACACATTCCAACAGCCTGACCATTTATACAAGATGATTGGGAAAGGAGTAACAGCTTTCATTGTACAGGCACAAATTCTGAACTACCTCCATCGAACAGATCAGCTCTTCACCCAGGCAAAGCAAGTTAACTTTTTTTGCACAATCTTACTGCACAATCATCTCGATGAGCATGGAACAAGCCACCATACAGTTATTGATATCACTGAAAGCCGAATAGTCAACACGTGTTCTGTTAATAACCAACATTAAGGCTCCTCTACAGCTTCAGCCCTGCAGTAATAGACAGGGGGAAGCTTTGCAAAATCACATTACTGTCTAATTTGGGTAATGACCTTTTGTTATCAGGCTGATACGTGCGGAAGAGGAGGGCGACCGTTGTGAAAAATCGAAATACACGTCTGCACAATCTCTGCACTTAACATTGTCAGAATGTTAGGTGGGATTTAATGCAAAATACTAGTAGTGTGGAAACATAGAAAATGTAGTATCTGTCAGGTAAGAGCGTCACGTAATAGAATTCCTGTTAACACCATGTGCAGAATTATTTAGTGTGCTGAAGGCAAAATCCACTGAAAGGGGCCAAGGTAATGATGCTCTACAACATATCAACAGCCATTCTGCTTCAGGGTGTCTTACATTCGTTCTCATTTCCTAACTCTCAGGATTTCAAATGAAGGAAGTGATTGGAGCCGAGGTCCTGCTGTTACCAGCCAGTGGAGTACTATGCACTCACTTAGTCACAGAACAAATACAGCACTGAGGGTGGAAGAAATAAACTAAGGTGCCATTAATTACACATACATTTTGCTTGATATTTTGTATCTAAAACTATCTTGCAATCTTTTATATTAGTTTTAAGGGGCTTTTGATAGAAAACCTTTAAAGGGCTTTTGCCAGAAAGCGAGTTACCTCTTATCTGCTCAGGAGAGAATATAAACAAAGCATGCCGAGTCATGAACGGCTGCAGGGGTGAGAGGGAGGGGGGTGAGCAGAGAGCGAGGAAGAAGGGAGCGTCTTCAATGTTTATTCAAATAATTACATTATAACCAGTGGATTCTCTATTCAGCAGACAGTCTCCTACACTACACTTTTCTCCCCAGCCCCTTGCAAGCTCCTTCATGTTCCCTGTAATCAGATAAGAAGTGCAAACACGCAAGCACGGTCAGATCAGCTGCTGTCAGCTCCTCTGGTCCTGTCTTATGTAAACTTTCAGGAAATTAAGGGGGACTGAGCAATGCTGTAGCTCTCATAGGCTTCACTTTTTGTAATCACATATATTTAGAAAAGTGATTAACCATTTTGGAGGATCCCACGTCAACATTACATCGTGGCAAAACCCCTTTAATATAAGATGTTGCTGTAGACGGACAAGTTAAAGGGGTTGTTCCATAAAACAAATGACATGGCATTGGGGCTAGGGTGGGAGAAAATAGAAAATAAAGCTAATACTTACCTAGCTGTCCACTAACGCTACTGCTCTGGGATCCACTCTTCTTGACGTCTATATTCCCATCCAGACACACTTGAGAGGCTCACACTCGGTTCTTAGTCAATGGATTATGGAAAAGGAGCTCATCAGCTCAAGCTCCCTCTATTGGATGTAACAAATCCTCAATTTGCTTTGGACCCACTGAGTCTTGAGAAAGCAAAAGGGACATTAGCCAAGCCAGCATAACTCATCTGCATACTGCGCTGTTTTGGGGGGTTTGCCCCTCATCAGTGCAGAGCAGAGCGATACTGGCTGGATGAGTGATACTGGCTTGGCTAATATCCCTTTTGATTTCTCAAGACTCAGTGGGTCCAAAGCAAATTGAGGATTTGTTACATCCAATAGAGGGAGCTTGAGCTTCTCAGCTTCTATCCCATAATGCCTTGTGATATGCAGTTGCTTAGTATAGGGCAAAAAGGCAATTCAAAACTCTTCACATCGTATGGTGCTCTCCCTACGGAGAGATGTTCCCCTTGCTGAGCCACTCATTGCCTCCAACCCAGCCAGCCAATATCGCTCTGCACTGATGAGTGGCAAAAACCCCGAAACAGCGCTTTAGGCAGATGAGTGATACTGGCTTGGCTAATATCCCTTTTGCTTTCTCAAGACTCAAGTTGGTCAAAAGCAAATTGAGGATTTGTTACATCCAATAGAGTGCACTGGAGCTTCCAGCTCCTTTCCCATAATGCCTTGTGTTAGTCAGTGGAGTGAGAACCTCTCCTATGTGTCTGGACAAGTTCTTGCAAGTGAAGAGGAAGGGGTCTTGGGAGCGCTGTGGCAGTGAGGGACAGCTAGCTAAGTATCAGGTTTTATTCTTTTTTTTTTTTGCCCATTCTTACCCCAATGCCATGTCATTTATTTCAAATAGACAACCCCTTTAAGTTCTTGAGGAGAAGTTTAGTTAAGAATCATGGGACGTGCTTTATATCTAAAATATTATTTTACCTAATAAATGGATTTTGCCAAATATAAATCTGAATGACCTGTAAAATTTTATTCAAACAATTTAGCGAACTAAAATTGTAATTGTTTTTAGTATTTAGGGGATGAACCCCAGGTTTTTAATAAAATGAGAATCCTGGGGGTAACACCACTAAAGACCACAATGGCTGTGTTTTATGTCTCCCTCTTTTGGTTGAGGTCTTGGTCAGTAAAATTTTCCTCTCACCTAGGAAGAAACTTATACTTACTAATCATTTGAATCTCACAGGTAATTGAAGAATGAACTCTGAGCTTTGCGAGTCCACCTTAGACTCTGTTCACACGGCTAATTGCAGGGCGCACAGTACGCCCCGCAATTACGGCGGGTGTTTGGAAGCTCGCGTCGACCGGTGTGTACTACTGCGGCGCGGGGAGGGGATGGGGGCGGCAGCCCGCCGGTCCCATAGACATGCATTACTCATGGCACGTAAGCATTATCTCCCCGCGCCTACAATACGATCGTATTGTATACGCGAGGAGAGGAGGCGTAATCCATAGTTCTCTATGAGAGCTGTGGATTACCGTAATGATTGGGGCGTATTTCGCTCGTATTAGAGCGCAGTACGCTCTCAATACGTGGTGAAATGCATCCAAAAATAAGCCGTGTGAACATAGCCTAAGGTTTTGCAACAACATGGGCTTTTACTATTTTTGCTTTTAATAATTAATTCACACCCCGAGAAGTTGATGCTGACATCAGTCAAATCATTATACTTTTATCTCCAAGGCTGAGTTCACATGTTCCGCTTTTTAGATGCAGTTTTTAAAGCCAAAACCAAGAATGGATTTAAAAAGGAGAAGTTTCAGTCTTTCTTTAATACGTGTCCTCCAATTGTAATCCTTTCATGGTTTTGGCTGTAAATACTGCATTCAAAAAGCTAAGGGTATGAACCAAGCCTAAACGAGCATAAACCTGAATACGCAGTCTTATAGGATAAAGGTAACAAGCATTTAAGTCACTTGGTTTTGATGTTGCCTCTGAGAAACTGATGCAGATGTGAACCAGTCCCTACTTGTATGATGAAGGAGAAAGGTACTATGGGGTGGTTCCATCTCAATGAAAATTGTGTCTTCAGTTCAAGGTTGCAGGCCTACTTAACTATAAGTAACCTCAGACCTTAAGTGACATCATACCAGATTCACTGACCTTTTAGTCAATGGCGTTTTGCGCTGCCTCTGCGAAGCAGGCTCCGAACAGAACCTCCAATGTAGATGTGAACCAGGCCTTACTTGCATAAAGATGGAGGAAGGTACTAGAGGGTGGTTGCATCTCTAAAAAAGTTGTGTCTTCAGTTAAAGGTTGCATGCTTACTTATACAAGTTACTCATAAGAAGCCTCATTCCTTAAGTGACATCGGACCTAATCCACCGACCTTTTCATCAACGGGGTTTGGCTCTTGTTCTGTGAAGGATGTTCCGAACAGAACCTCCAATGCCGATGTGAACCAGGCTATATTTGCATGAAGAGGGATGAGGGTAATATAGGATGGTTGCATCTGTAAGAAAATTGTGTCTTCGGTTTAAGCTTGCAGGCTTACTTAACCAAGTTAACCATAAATAACCTCAGAACTTGAGTGACATTGGACCTAATCCACCGACATTTTTGTCAACGGGGTTTGGCACTAGCTCTCTGAAGGAGGTTCCGAGCAGAACTGCCGATGCAGATGTGATCCAGACCTTATATGCATGAAGAGGGATGAGGGTACTATAGGGTGGTAACATCTCTAAAAATAATGTGTCTTCAGTTTAAGGCTACAGGCTTACTTAACCAAGTTAACCATAAATAACCTCAGAACTTGAGTGACATTAGACCTGATTCACTGACATTTTAGTCAATAGCGTTTGGCACTGCCTCTGCGAAGGAGGTTCCTAACAGAACCTCTGATGCAGATGTGAACCAGGCCTTACTTGCATGAAGATGGAGGAGGGTACTAGAGGGTGGTTGCATCTCTAAGAAAATTGTGTCTTCCGTTTCAGGCTGCAGGCTTTGTTAACCATAAGTAACTGTAGACCTTAAGTGACATCGGACCTGAACCACCGACATTTTTGTCAATGGGATTTGGCTCTGGCTCTGTGAAGGAGGTTCCAAACAGAATCTTCGATGCAGATGTGAACCAGGCATTACTTGCATGAAGAGGGAGGAGGGTACTATAGGGTGGTTGCATCTCTAAGAAAATTGTGTCTTCAGTTTAAGCTTGCAGGCTTACTTAACCAAGTTAAGAATAAGTGACCTCAGACCTTTAGCGACATCGGACCTGATCCACCGACATTTTCGTCAATGGAATTGGTGGTAGCTCTGCCAAGGAGGTTCCAAACAGAACCTCCAATGCATATGTTAACCAGGCCTTATATGTATGAAGAGGGATGAGGGTACTATAGGGTGGTTGCATCTCTAAAAAAAAACTGTCTTCAGTTTAAGCTTGCAGGCTTACTTAACCAAGTTAACCATAAGTAACCTCAGACCTTAAGTGACATCGGACCGGATTCACCGACATTTTCATCAGCAGGGTTTGGCACTAGCTCTGTGAAGGAGGTTCCGAGCAGAACCTCTAATGCAGATGTAAACCAGACCTTACTTGCATGAAGAGGGATGAGGGTACGATAGAGGGGTTCCATATTTAAGAAAATGGTGTCTTTGGATTAAGGTAGCCGGCCAACTTTCCAGCTTTTAATTAAGTATTTGATATATTAAAATGGCAGCTGTGTGATTTATATAATTAAATATAGAGATTTATTTTCCTATGTAACTGGCAAAAAGCCCAAACTGTAACTTGTGCTGACATCAACATTAATTTTTAGTAAATGAACTATACATCCAAAGCCTCGAAATACCAGACGCACATCTGCTTTCTACAAATGTTCTTGTGGTTTAGTATCCAGTTCCTCTTGAGGGCAAACATACAGTAGTTCAGCCATCCACAAAACAATCTTCCGAATACTGTGCTAACGCGCCCTTCAGCTATTTGGAAAATTCAACGGGTTAAAGCAATTAATTACTGAAAAACTTTACTAAATTTGCTGTTGTCACTTGATCTGGAAAACAAAACGCCCAAGGATCTCTTATGTAAATGTTACATTATCCCATAATGTCCTTTTCCTAATAGTAGAATATGAAAGTATACAATGAGCAATAAAGTAATCGTTAACGAAACATTGGTTTCAAATAGTCACAGATAACCTACTTTAATGTCATTGAAAGATTTCTCTGATTATTATGAATATTAGTTACACATAAATTAACCCATTGCCAACAGCTGGTCATAATTTTTTGGTTTTTCATTTTTTTTCTCTCCTCGCCTTCCAAGAGCCATAACTTTTTTATTTTTCCATCTACATAGACCTATGAGGATTTTATTTTTTCAGGACAAGATGTACTTTTTAATGCTACTATTAACCATACCATATAAAATATTGGGAAACCTGAGTAGCGACTGGGGGCTTTCAAGTAGTGAAGTTGTTACCTCCTTATGGTGAGTAAGGGTGAAGAATTCTTGACTTCTCAGGTTAGCGCCACCATTGAATAAGTGGACTATGCTCATGTCATCAGTGTTTGTACATAAAAAAAAAAAAAAGAGATTAAAAAAAAATACAAAATAGAATATCTGATGTAGAAAAAAAGCAGAATATTTTTTCTGAGTATTACAAAATAAAACATTTTGGGTGGGATGTATGAACGGAGCGGCACCAAATTCCTGGCGTCTTTTTATCCAGATATCAGGCGCAGCCCCGTTCAGTACATTTTTCAAATTCCCGCATGCCATTATCAGGCGCATTACGTCGCGCCCGCGGCACTTTGTAATGTGCCTAATTGCGGGAAGCAGGGCGTACTAGCTTCGCTATGGCAATTCCAGGTGCATTACTGCTGGCACAGGTAAACCATTTTCAAAGTAGTATATCTGAACCAGAAATGTCATCTTGGTGCTAGAATGCTCCTGATTTATGACCAGTGTCGGACTGGGGGGTCTGGGGCCCACAGGGGAATTAATCTCGGGGGCCCACCCTGCTGTACATGAAAATATTACCGGCCTCTCGGACATAAACGCGCCCATTTTACCACATAATACAGTGTGCAAAACAGAACTATATTGTGTAGTACAATAGCAAGTTAGTCACACATATGTCACAGTCTAACATATCATAGACACAGGGCTAAGTAGCTCCATCCATATCCCTCCCGTCCAGCCTACATAAAATATCTCCTCCACGTTTCTCTAGGTCACGCACCTCACCACCTTCTAAAATAAACACCAGCAAGAAAGTCTAACTCCTATCACAGGGTCAATCAGGGACACATGTACACTGGCATTATACCGGCGCTGATATAACCTACAACACCACTATATAGAGACCACATAGAAGTCAGACACCAGCTCAGGTATAACCTACAGCACCGCCATATAGAGACCACATAAAGGTCAGACAACAGCTCAGGTATAACCTACAACACTGCCATATAGAGACCACATAGAGGTCAGACACCAGCTCAGGTATAACCTACAACACCGCCATATAGAGACCACATAGAGGTCAGACACCAGCTCAGGTATAACCTACAACACCACCATATAGAGACCACATAGAGGGTCAGACACCAGCTCAGGTATCAACCTACCACACCGCCATATAGAGACCACATAGAGGTCAGATACCAGCTCAGGTATAACCTATAACACCGCCATATAAAAACCACATAGAGGTCAGACACCAGCTCAGGTATAACCGACAACACTGCGATATAGAGACCACATAGAGGTCAGACACCAACTCAGGTCACATCACATTACAGTGAATACAGCACTGATCCAATATAGAAGTAAAATAACCCCTGAAATCTGGGACTCACCGGAGATATCATATCTGATGAGTCGTTCTCTTCTTTCTTGAGTCGTTCTTATTCCCTTTTCCTCTGCATCCGTTCCACACCGCCATGATGACTTGTCCCGGCCACAGCTCATCCCTGCAGAAATTACACACAAATATCTTAGAAGCCCCCAATTTTCAGCACCTCTTTATCTATTCCCACCTCTGTACAAACTTCCCAGGGGTGGGAGAGCGGGTACAAGCCATAACTTAGAGGTCTAGTATCCTAAGGGGTTGGAAGGTGGGGAGATGACTAAGTCCCTGGAGATAATGCTACAACTGTGGGCTGCTGCCCTCTCAATTATATTACCAGGTAGGAAGACAAGACCCTCGGCAGGTAGGCAAATAGGCAAGGCCCCAGTCTGTAGGTAGGTGGTTTCTCCCAGTTAGGTAAGCTGTAGGTAGTTAGGGTCCCCTTTATATAGGCTGCAAGCAGTTGGGAACCCCCTTTAGGTAGTATACAGGCAGTTAGGGCTTCCCATGAAGTATTATACAGGCAGTTAAGGCCTCTTTTAGGTAGTTTGCAGGCAGTTAGGGGTCTCCTTTAGGGAGTATACAGGCAGTTAGGGGTCTCCTTTAGGTAGTATACAGGCAGTTAAGGCCTCCTTTAGGTAGTATACAGGTAGTTAGGGGTCTCCTTTAGCTAGTGTGCAGGAAGTCGGGCCCCCCCTTTAGCTACTGTGTAGGTAGTCAGGGCCCCTTTAGTATTTAGGTAGCCAGGGCCCCCTTTGTAGTCAGGGCCCTCCTGTAGGTAGTCAAAGCGTCCCTTTAGGTAGCCAGGGCCCCCCTTGTAGTCAGGGCCCCTCTGTAGGTAGTCGGGGCCCCCCTTGTGGTCAGGGCCCCCTTTCGGTAGCCAGGGGCCCACTTTGTAGTCAGGGCCCCCTTTATGTAGCCAGGGGCCCCCTTGTAGTCAGGGCCCCCCTTTAGGTAGCCAGGGCCTCCCTTTAGGTAGCCAGGGCCCCCCTTTAGTTAGCCAGGGGCCCCCTTGTAGTCAGGGGCCCCCTGTAGGTAGCCAGGGACCCCTGTAGGTAGCAAGGACCCCTTGTAGTCATGGCCCCCCTTGTAGCAGGGACCCCCCTTGTAGTCAGGGCCCCCTCCCCCCTTTTAGTCAGGGCCCCCCCCCTTGTAGCCAGGGCCCCCCCTTGTAGCCAGGGCCCCCCACCCCCTTGTCGCCAGGGACCCCCCTTGTAGCCAGGGCCCCCCTTTGTAGCCAGGGCCCCTCCTTGTAGTCAGGGCCCCCTTTGTAGTCAGGGCCCCCTTGTAGTCAGGGCCCCCTTGTAGCCAGGGCCCTGACTATATGGAAAATGGCTTAATGTCTGTAGAATGTAGCTAATATAGCAGATGTAAAAAAAGACCTCCAAAGCCTCCACTTTCCCATCCATAAGAAATCGTAAGGTTATTGCTCATATTTCCACGTATGATACAATAAAGACAGATGGAAATACTAAACATTTTACTTGATATTCTTTTAAAAAATTTTAATTTCTTATTGACTATAAATACAATAAAGTGATATTAAATACATTTGTCTTTTACATCATTTAACATCAATCCAGATCTAACAGTGGACATTAAAATACCAGGGTCAATGAGTTAAATTCTGGTACACAAGTACTAAGAACACAATGTGTGCTCCCGGCAGCCTGCATGGTTTTAACTTGGTACTCATTTAATTACTCTTCACAGCTGGTGCACTATCTATAAAAGTCACAGGATTCTGTAAATGTCAATATGCCATGGACTGAATAACCAATTGAACAGCAGTCAAGCTTTGTTTCTAGTAAAAGTTTATTTTTCTCTCTATGGAAAACAGGTAGAGCGGTGCCGGGATAGTCAGTCACTCACATCCTTGTGTCTGAAAAGCTCATTGGTTTTATGCTCCATCAAGACGGTACGAGATGTCCCACTTTTAGTAAACTTTTAAAATTGCTCAAAATAAAGTTAAAGAAAAGATTTTATGCAAGATGAGGTAGAAAATGAAAAGGAAAACATGAAACCCGCTTTAAGTAAAATGTAACACAGGCCCATCTTTCCATTGGGCAGTTGCCCAGGGGCACCACAAGTATAGGGGCCTCAGATGGGTTATGCTTGTCCCAGAAATACAAGAAACATACCCAGGATCCCATGGTTGACTTTGTTTATTTTATGGTTGAGGTGTTTTTAGGATGTGTAAAGAAATAAAAATCATGGTGGAGAAGGGAGCCAAAGGCTCCCTGGCTGGCCAATCAGTCTTGTAGGCTGCCGGTGTCCAGACATAAGTGGCGTGATGATATTGATGTGTTTGGGGGTGGCCAGAGGCATGACCTAGTGTGATGCCATGTCTTTGGACAGGGCCCACTGCAGTGCTCTGCCCAGGGGCCCATAAACTTCTTAGGCTATGTTCACACGGGGTAATTTCGGCGCGCATTTCGCCACATATTTTTATATATATATTATATATATACACATATATATATATATATATATATATATATACATATACACACACACACATATATACATACACACATTAAATTGTCCGACAAGCCAACTAAAGCTCAGAAGAAATGCAAATCTGTAATATTCAGGGCATGTTACCCAAAAATATTTTTAGGAAAATATTTGTGTGTGTATGTATGTGTATGTATGTATGTATGTATGTATGTGTATATTTATTCATATATATATATATATATATATATATATATATATATATATACAGTATATACATATCAGTCTCTATCTATCTATCTCAGATCTCTCTATCTCACTCAATGGCTCTACACTCTCACCGGTCCCGCAAGTCCGCTGCCTTGGGGTAATCCTAGACTCCGCTCCATCTTTCAAACCACACATCCAAACCCTCACCTCCACCTGAAAAACATCTCTCGCATCTGCTCATTCCTCATCTATGACACCACAAAAATGCTGGTCCACGCCCTTGTCATCTCCCACCTAGACTACTGCAACATCCTTCTCTGTGGCCTCCCAGCTAGCACCCTCGCTCCCCTCCAATCCATCCTTAACTCTGCTGCCCGTCTTATCCACATCTCTCCTCGCTACTCCTCTGCCTCTCCCCTCTGCCAATCCCTTCACTGGCTTCCTATTGCCCAGCGAATTCATTTCAAGCTACTAACCATGACCTACAAGGCTCTCCACGACCTCTCCCCTCCATACATCTCTGCCCTACTTTCCAAGTATCTCCCCTCACGCAATCTCCGCTCCTCATAGGACCTTCTCCTCTGCTCTACCCTCATCAGCTCCTCACACAACCGTCTCCAAGTCTTCTTCCGTGCTTCCCCCACACTCTGGAACTCACTGCCCCAACACATCAGACTCTCCTCCACTTTCAGCAACCTCAAAAGCAACCTGAAAACCCATTTCTTCAGGCTTGCCTATAACCTACTCTAACCTGTTGTCACTACTTCCTCCACAAACATGTCTGCCCCTCACCTTCTGTCTCTTTCCCCTCCTTGTAGATTGTAAGCCCTCGCGGGTAGGGTCCTCTCTCCCTCTGTCGTGCCAATTGTCATTATTCACTTATCAATGTACTCGTTTGATTTATGTTATGTATGTAACCCCCTCGAATGTACAGCACCCTGGATTCAATGGCGCTCTAAAATACTTAATAATAATAATAATAATATGATATATATAATAGTATATATTATATTATATATTAAATATATAAACACACACACACACATATATATATATACACACACATATATATATATATATATATATATACACACACACGCATATATACATATATATATATATATACACACACACATTCTCTCTCCTCTCTCTCTCTCTCTCTCTCTCTCTCCTATATATATTAATATATATATATATATCACATGTGTATGCATTGAGGTCAGGGTGGGTAACAAAATAAGAAAATTAACTAATGCATATATTATAATTGTCTGGTCAGCAAATTAATGTTTCTTTTCCTTTGGTTTTTCTTATATGCAGACCTAGATGAACCTTTTACAGCTGCATCGACTTTTTTTAACCAATGCATCTAGACACAACATATATCTGCCCTTATTTTGCTGTCTGTAGGAATAGTAGTAGCAAGTGTTATACTGAAAGAAGAAACTCAAGGTGGTTGGATCAAACACCCACCAGATTATCTTGTAACCATGAAGACTGACTGGCTCAGTGCTGAGTTCTTGGTTATGATCCTTGGACAATATTGCCACCGGTTCTGGAAAAATACAGAGCAGTAATTGTAATTTTACTCTTCACAATTTTACATTTCATTTTCTATCCACATAATCTTTTTCCAATATTAAACATAATCCTGACCTGATAATTTTTTTTTTTTAAGAATTGACTGAAGCTCTATGCGCCTTTTTCACAGGGAGAGTACAATATCGAGAATACGGTATCAATACTGACTTTCTTCCTATTCATAGGCAGATAATTGAGACTGATAATTGATTACCAACAACAAAACAAAGTACTTAATCTCTCAGTGTCTTTCAATGCCATGAGGTCCTCTGAAATTCTAATTGCCTTTACATACCTTACTTCTTTCCATTGTATTCTATGATACCAGATAGGCGCCTCTTCTCGTCTTTGTATCTAGGTTCAATTGAGGCTTTATAGAGATGGTTTTAACGAGAAGCCACATGTATCAGTAGATATTACCCATAGAGATATTAACTTAAATTGTGATCATTATTTTTAATAGAGGATAATGATTAATTCCACTTCTGTTCGGCTAAATGCCTATGAGAGATAACAAAAGCTTTTCTGAGGCAGTTCTTCCTAAATAGACAAATTAAGAATTGGTTGATCTGATGTGAGGAGGTCAGCTTTTCTTTCTTTTCATAAAACAGACAAAGAACAAGCAAGAACCATTTTCATTCCTAAATCGCTATAAGAAATGTGAATCTGTAAAATTTAGGGCATGTTACCAAAAAATAATTTTAGGAAAATATTTGTTACATGAATGTTCTCAAAGGGCACATTCCAAAAACAGTAGCACACTCTCAACTAAACAAACTGTCAGAGGGGACATAGGAATTGCTGAAAAAAGCATTTCTGCTATGTAGGATACCCGAAAAAAAAAAAAAATTTCTTTTGAAGAAATGCATAGTGACAAAATCATACACTTTCCTAACTTAAAGAGTTCATGGGTTTAACAAGGTACAATGAAGTAAAGTTGCTATTCTCATGAAACAGGTCTTATATGTATTCCAAACAAAGCGACGGATGGATTGATAGTGAAAACTTGTGATGGGGGGGAGGGGGAGGGAGAAGAGGAGAGGGAAAGGACATTGAACGTTATGAATACATCTTGCTTGGAGACATAAGATGTTAGAAGAGCAGGTGCCCAGGGGTAAACCAGACGATATAATATGGTGTCATATAGTATAGTGCTATATCGCATAGTGCAGAGCAATAAAATCTAGGCTAGGCTAGAATAGAGTGGTAGCTCCCTCGGGGGCCCCCCCGGTAGGGACCAGAGAGTCTTTTTATTCGCAGCGGGACTGCGGACTAAGGTAGGTAGACCTGGTACGTCCCCCGTGAACCCCCGATGAACACCACCACTCCACCATGCTCTCGTCTTACACTGACCACCTCAGACCTTGTTCCTGCATAATAACTAAGTAAACTATTGTATATAAAAAGAACAATGCAAAAGAAAAAAAAACACAATTTAGAAAACTAAAACACTAGAAAACTAGAGAACGGCTCGGGGGTCTCGACACTTCCCATGGGTCTTTTTTGTATCAGTCTGCACAAAGAGCTTGACTACCAGACCATCCTTCTTCAAGTACAGTTGAGGTATCGATCCGAAGCGCAGAAGGAGATCCAGTCCTCCCAAACATAAAGATATTTACTGTAGTTAGTTGGTGAGTCCGATCTGAACTCTTCCAACCTCTGTAGCGAGTGGACCTCCTTGAACCAATCTGCAATGGTCGGGCAGGTTGTTGAGAGCCAGAGTCTAGGGATTACTGTTTTTGCTGCTAGAAGCAGGTTAGTGATAAGATGGGCCTTTAGAACAGCAGTGGGGAGTGGAACGTCAAATAAAAGAACCGTGGAGGGGTTGTTCCGTATCTTTATTCCTGTTATTTTATGGATGATATCTACCACCCGACTCCAAAAGGGCTGCAGAATAGGGCAACTCCACCAGTCCCTTTCCCTGATCTACATCACCAACACGTGTCAGGTGAATTGCGGTATAACACACTCAAGAGGGCAGGAACACGGTACCATCTGGTGAGGATCTTGTAGTTGAGCTCATGGGCCTTGGATAAGATAGAGGATTTATGTGTCAGCACGAACGCTTTCCGCCAATCGTCAACTGAAAGGGAAATGTTCAACTCAATCCTACTCGCTGAAAGGCACTGTCTGTTGACTGAGCTAGCATAGTTTATAGAGGCCCGAGAGGACACGTCGTTCCGTGTATCTACCAAGACACCATAGTTCAAAAGTGTTGGGGGGGTCTATACAGGTCCAGATTCTTTTTCCCCTTATTGTTGAGACTCCTTAACTGATAGTAGTGGAACTTAGCACAGGTTGTAGTTGTTGTGTCTCCCACCAGCTCCTCATACCCCTTCAGAGAGTCAGAGGCAAGTATTCTTTCAGCTGTCGTTGAGGGGGCATTGTGACCCAATAGGTAAGTCAGCGGTGTAGCTAGGGGCATAGGAACCACTGGGCTGCCCAGTAGTGGGGTGCAGGGGCCCCCGTTTCTATATATTTTCATTTTTGATGGATAGGATCTACGGGTGTTAGCTGAAATTTGGGCTATTAAAGGTAATTGACGTGTCAGAACTCTTGGTAACGCTGAAATCGGGAGCCAGGGTAAAGCCGCAGTTGGGGCTTTATATAGTTCGAACTACAGAAGGGCCCATAGTTTGGGATTGGAGGTATTAAAGGCGTCCAGTGTCCGAACCGCAGTCGCCGCCAAGTAGTAGGCCAGGAAATTTGGCAGAGACAGACCCCCTTCCGACTTGGGACGAGACAAAGTGGATTCTGCTATTCTAGGATGACCATGTCGCCATAAAGCGAGAGACAGCCCTACGTAGTTTCTGAAAGAAAGATTTAGGGAGAACAGCGGGGATGGCCTGGAAGAGGTAAAGCAAGCGAGGTAATACATTCATCTTTAAAATGTTGATGCGTCCAATCCAGGAGAAATCCCTCCTGTCCCATTTCAGGAGGTCCTGTTTGTTTCTGGAGAGCAAGGGAGTAAAATGTAATTCAAATATCCTGTCTGGGGCAGAAGGGATCTGGACACCCAAGTACTGAAAAGATGAGTTTGTCCAAGAGAAAGGGAATGATGTTCTAAGTCTCTTCAGCAGGTTGGTGGGTATATGAAAACCCATGGCGGAGCTTTTGGCCATATTGATCTTGTGGTTACTTTGGAGGCTATACTCCGAAAAAATTTTGAGGTTCTTAGTTCACATTTTTGATCAAAATTGATCAAGTCCACCTCTGAAACTTCAACGGGACGTACATACTTTTTTCAGAAATTCCTATGTCCCTCTTGATAGTTTCTTTAGTTGATAGTGTGCTACTGTTTTTGGAATGTGTATGTATGTTGCTGCCACACCAGTGTGCACCTATGCTCGTTTTTTTCAAAAAGGTTTTTTGATGTGCAAAACCATATAGTGTTTCTGTTCTCAAAGGGCGACATGTCAGAAAAGTGGCGTATCCATGCCAGTGTTAGGCGCATTAAATCAGTGTAAAGTGCACCTGAAAGTCCGATCCTTTCCAAAAACTGGCATCAGGCATACCTTGCATAGAAAACTTAATGCGCCTAAAAAGCTGAATCGCACCAAAAAAGGCGCATTGCACAACTCGCAGCGCATACCATATCATTGGCTGCACCTCCCTACATCTCCTTTCTCATCTCTGTCTACCACCCTACCCGCTCTCTCCGCTCAGCTACGGACATCAAACTACGGACCACAATCATCCGAACCTCCTATGCCCATCTTCAAGATTTTGCACGTGCTGCACCCGTTCTCTGGAACATGCTACCACGTACCATCAGGCACAATCCTAGCCTCCGCAGTTTTAAGAGTGTCCTGAAAATACATCTTCTTCGGCAGGCCTACCATGATCCCTAATTGCTAGCCCCCACCTTCTATCACACACATTTCTGTCACTCCCTACACTAAGACATTCACAGGCACTTTTCTGTATATTGAGGTACTGTCAGGGTGGCAGGTTCACCCAATTTTTATGTAAACCAGCCCATATTTATGAAACAAGGCTGGACCATTGTATATTCAGCACTTTTCCCCCGTTGTCTCCCCCAGACACCCTCAGATTGTAAGCTCTTGCGAGCAGGGCCCTCACACCTTGTGTCTCATCTGTAAGTAGCTTTCACTGTGTAATGTATGTCTTTTGTCTGTAATTATACTCTCTACATTGTAAAGTGCTGCGGAATTTGTTGGCGCTATATAAATAAAGATTATTATTTTTATTGGTAGTATATGTAATGCACCTATTGAGGCTCATTGCCCGACGGAGGCCCATAACATATGTAAGGCGCTTCAATAGGCACACTGCGTGACGGGGGTGCACAGCGCATCATCTTTAGGCGTATTACAAAGTGTCATGCCCAGCGTAGAATGCCCCTAGTTTTGGAGTACGACAGTTCATGTACAGCACTAATATGGCATCAAAAGTGGTTTTGGTGCAAAGTAGACCATAAAACTGGCTTTGGCGTGTTGAGATATGTCACCCAAAGTGTCTTTGTGGCCCCTCCATAGGGTTTACTAAACAATGGTGGGAGCTCGAAAAGTAAAAGGATTTTGTCAGATTCCCGCATACAGAGATTTATTATATATGTATGGGCGTCTTGTCAGGATATGTTGTTTTTAATGGAGAAAATGAAAGAAATGTGAGTGGCAAATGGCCATGGTTTATCTCATATGAAAACAAAAGATTAGGCCGGAATAGGTTCATCGTGATTGAACCTATCTCCCTCCCCAAACACCTGCAGTCAGGGTCAGTTAATATTTTCATTTTGTCTAAGCTAATAAAGGGTTTTACCACTTCACAGAATCCATTCTAAGCCTGTCTTGTCGCTCGGTCAGAAAATCGGGAGATGGCCGCACTTGCACAGTTCTCCCCATTCATTTCTGTGGGGATTCTGAATATAGCAAGGAGATTGTGCTTAGCTATATTCAGAACCTCCATAGACATCAATAGGGGAGAGCTATGAAAGTGCGACCATTTCCCTATTCTCTGAGACTGTCTCGTACAACATGGCTTCAGAAGGGATTTTGTGAAGAGGCAAAATCTTAAAGGGATCGTCTCACTATAGGGATTACTGCTTTTTATGTTAAAGATCTTGCAAAAATGCCGAAACGTCGTGTATTTGACATCTGAATCCCTTTTCATATAATTGTAAATTATGCATTTACTGAGTATATGTGACAAAACGTTTGACTAATAGATCCTACCTTCACTGTTGTGAATAAATTCTTGTTAAGTTTATCAAGCATTCATTGTGGTGTGCAGTGGTTTTTCTACTCTAGTATATCGGGACCCAAAATCCCTTCCACAATTGCACCCATCATCTCATTAATCCTAGGTGTGCGTAACCTTTCTTGACTAAATTGTGACCTATACTATGAATATAGGCCATGATTTTCATGTTATTACTTTCAAAACCAGGATCAGTCATTGTTCTAATTGTGAAGAGCACCGAACTGTATAGTCAATTCCCATACGATCCCTACCTTCTGTAGAAGAAACTTAATAGCCCGGAACTTCTTTGTGTGTTTCACACTGTGTAACTTTTCCCTGGCACGCTATCATGCAGAAATATAAAATGGAACAATTGCATGTTCAGCTTTGATTTGTGCATTAGCGTCAATGACTACAGATGTGACCCTGACACCAAGCGTGAACAATTTGAGTGCAGTATTTAACCTATTTTTCCTATGTGTACTTACATTTGTAAGCTCAATTGTACTCAAGGGAACCAATGTGATTTGGCTGTACCTGTTGTATACTGCATGATCAGGCATCTAATTATTCTTGAACCTGGATTTATTGGCAAAATGTCGCCTGTGTGGCAGCTGGAGTCATGGGTTCGTACAGGAAAACCCGAAATCCAACTGCACCCATGCAATAATTTGCCAGCAAAAGCCATATAATGAAAGGCCCTTCTTAAAATCGATACTACTAGATACTACTTGTTCACACACTACAGTGATCCCTCAACATATAATGTTACTCGATTCTGGGATGACAATTGTATGATGAAAACACAACTTTACCATCAATAGCATAAACAATATGATGAAAAGTCCTTCTTAATGGGAACCTGTCACATTGCAAATACTATTTGATCTGCAGGTCCCATGTTATAGAGCAGGAGGAGCTGAGGACATGCTATCTGATCTGCATCCCCATTTTATAGAGCAGGAGGAGCTGAGGACATGCTATCTGATCTCTGGCCCCATGTTATAGAGCAGGAGGATCTGAGGACATGCTATCTGTTCTGCCCCATGTTATAGAGCAGGAGGTGCTGAGGACATGCTATCTGATCTGTGTCCCATGTTATAGAGCAGGAGGTGCTGAGGACACGCTATCTGATCTGTGACCCCATGTTATAGAGCAGGAGATGCTGAGGACATGCTATCTGATCTGCAGGCCATGTTATGGAGCATAGAGCTGAGGACTGTTCTATCTTGATTTTTTGGGAAAAAAAGGGGTTTTTTTTTTTTTTTTTTTTTTTTTTTTTAAAAATTTTTTT